>CATIWO010118431.1:0-24007 GCA_949673435.1 Macaranga tanarius | reverse complement strand
ATTTTACTTCCACCAAGAACTTGGCATCGTCACCAAACACTTGACTTCTTTGCTCAAATTCTTCAGCCAACCTGCTTATAACACTCAAACCTGCACTCATTGGTCTCACAGTATGACCATTGCTTTCCTGACCTCTGTAGTTGCTTCCCATATCCCAGTCCCTTTCATCGCTTGCATTGACTGATGCATCTGAATTTCTCTCAGAATCATCAATTGCAAGGCTCTTTTTTGCAATGGAGAGACTGGATTGCAGTGATCTCATCTGCTTCTGCCACACTTCTTCCATGGACTTCATTTTTAGCTCATATTCAGACCAACGGCTCTCATATTGCTGGAGCCGCTGGTGGAGAATGTCATTTTCCTCTTCTTTCTCTCTAAGTGCAGCCTCAGCTTTGAGTACTCGTCGTTGTAATTCAGCAAGAAATGATGCTTTCACCAACACCTCATCTGACTCGTTGCCCTGTTGGAATATTGTATTTGTTTAACATCTCAAATGACAAAAAATCTGGGATTTCACAAGCGATACATGCATTATGTTCCATAAACACAAATGCCCTAACAAAACAAATAAAGGAGATTTATATGTGTGTATATATAGATTGATTTTGCAAAGCCCAATACATCACAAATTAAAAAAAGTCCAACTGTGAAAAATGTACATAATTGTGCACAAGAAATTTTTCAAATGTTTTTCAAAATAAGATGAGAAAAGTTTTAAAAATATATATATAAATCAAAGTATGTAGTCAGACAATTTCAACATATATTGCGGTGTGAACAGCTTATTAACCCATGAATGATAAGGTAATGAAGTAGACATTTAAATAGCAAATTGAAAAAGTACCTTAGCGCCCCCAGATATCAACAAACCAATATTGCCTGAACATCTTCTGACCAACCATCCACGAACAACTGTGCATCATATAGAAGAAAAATAACCAATAGTTTCAAGTAAACATTCAGTACATTTTACTGAACCAACAAATTGCAATGGCTCAGTATTTAACAAAAACTAGCCTCGTTAAGCAACTTCTCTAATTTAGCTGTATAAATTTATTTGCCTGACAACAAATCTGTCATACAGATACAAAAAAAATTGCAGTAACCCACCAACTTAAAACGTTAAGATATATAGCAGATTGCCGGTTCCTTGTTAGTCATAAGTCTAAATGAACAGAAAATTACTTTAGTTTACAGGTACATCACAAATTTTGCGAAAAAGCCTATGAGTGTTACAGTTATCTAATTAGTGTAACCCTACTGAAAAGTATATACTATCTAATTAGTAGTGTAACCCTACTGAAAAGTATAATATATATGCTAACCTCATAACAAGTCATAGCTTCTCCACTTTACAGAATTTACATGGAACATGATTTAATTGTACCTGATTGTATAACAATTGATGCCTCATGTATATCCTTGTATCTTTTCCTATAAATTGTGCTTCTTATTTGCCTTTGTATAACAACAGCAGCTCTATGTCTTTGTAGCAAGACTGCATATTCCTTTCTGACTTTTTCTCCCCGAACAACTGTGTACAATAAAGATCATCAAATATATATATATATATATAAGAAGAAAGTTGACGATTCAAAATAAATTATTAGTTTAGACTCAAAAAAAGAGTACATGACTGAATAGTGGCAATTCCTCTCCTAAGCTCTCTAAGATAACGACGAGCTTGGTGCCCCCTAAAACAGCTTTGAACAGCCAAAATCCCATGAAGTGTACGGTCCCTTGTATCCTCAAGCACGCCAATCTGCACAGTTTTCTTGTCAGAAATCTATCGGTAAATAATATAGAATATCAATAATGTAGTTTTTCAGAAATACATTTTTATCAATTTGGCACTAGAAAAAATGAGATATATGAAAAAAGCCACTGTTTCAGTACAAAATGACACCAAAGTCCAAAAAGTCTAATAGTAGATTCATTATATTTGTATCAGGTAGAAGAATTTGAAAAAATAAAGAGGAAATATTCTCTTCAAAGGATACCATCAAGGATTGTTATCATTACACTCATGAAGCAAAACTTTTTGTCATCAAGAGGTTGAAGCAATAAACATACAATGACTGCAACAGATTATTCACATGCATGCAACTCTATCTGTGAGATCTGTACGGTTTTTATTTTGAGAGAGAATAAGGGGTTCAGTCATTGACACCTGAATCATCTTCAAAATTGTGAGTTTACAAGTTCGACCCTAGCCTAAAACCTCTTTATCCCCAAAAAAAAAAAAATCTGCTTCATCTCCTAGATCTAGATGCTGATTAAGCTCAAGATAATTCTTCCAATTTTCAGTTTAGGGTTTCAATTAAAATGAAATCTAACTCTTGAACACACACACAGATGATATGGTACTCACATTTCCAGCATTGAGAAATTGAGGGAGTTGGGATTAAGGTTAAATTCGCTGGTTGGATTAGGAGAAATGGAACAGAGATGAAGAAACCAAGTCAACAGATAAGAATCTATGCATATGCTCCCTAAAATGGAGCCATTTAATAAAAAAAATGCAATTTAAAATTTAATATCCTATTTTACATCTCAGCATGAAATGTATATGGATTACAAACCCAAACTTAATGAATCTTAATTGTTGTGCAGTTCCAGTCTATATAGAAATACAATTAGATTCATTGATGTTCGAATTTAGAATTGTCATTCACCTGTCCAGTGCGAAAAAACAATTTTGTATAACCAACTTGATACATCTCAGGCAATATATTGAACTGGTGAAGAATTGCAACTGAAACACTAAGTGGATCCTGAGATGCGGCATCTTCCAGCAGAAGAAAACCATATCTGGCAGAAGGATAGAAGCAAATAACAAACACCTAAATGGAATAAAATCATCCTATAAATTTAAAACAATGAGACAAAATTAGCAAATTCTTCACCTTCTAGCAAATTTCTGATGCGACATTCTGGTAGGAAATCCAGACCTCGAGATACGAACTACCTCTAGAACTCCACAACATCTCAGCTGCTGCAATACAAGTCCTTGCTCATATAACCCAGGAGACTGAGAGTTGTTGGGCTTTATGCAGCGTATGAAATGTGGCGTGGTGTTCTCTAGGCGTTGCATCAATTGGAATAGTTGACCCTAACCAACAAAATATTTAGTTAGTAATAAGATAAATATCACCAAGAAGTTGAGTGGTGTTTTCCAAAATTCATTAGAGCCAAAGACATCACCATATGGAAGTTAGAATTCAGAAAATATGTAATGTAAAATTCTCAAGACAAATCTTTTACATGCACTGCAAGATATGTTCAAGAACAAAATGAATTGATCCGAAGGATAGTCTAAAATACGAAATAAATATAAAAGATCTTTATCATAATTTGAATATAAAATCAGAATCTGGAAAAGTACAGTAAATGTAAGATGCATAATTTTTCTTCCAAATATTCTTTAGAATAATTATAATCAGTTCTTAAGAGACTATAGCTTGCAACAACTTTATTCAAACAAAGATAAAGCGTGTAAATCAAAAGGCTGACTGCTATTGTCTATGCCCATGAGCAATTTAATTTCAAAGTCAGGTGTGAGAACAAACACTGGGAACAATACCTTGAACTTTGTAGCAACACTCAGCTTTTGAGAATCTGCCCCTCCTGCTTTATATAAAGGACCAACCACAGGCTTCTCAGATTGAGTAAGCATGCTGGAAGCAAATATCTGAGGAAGATGGCATGAGCATGAAGACAAGAGTTGAATGGAATCCAAGTGTAATAAGTCCCTATTCTTCTCCAAAAATCCAGTTGTGTCATATGTAACCTGAGCATTAGAATTGGAGAAAGTGGAACTATTAACAGTCAGGCATCCCACACATGGAAAAAGCCTTGCAACAATACCAAATGTTGAAACAAAGAAAAAGAAAACAAACTATGGAGGATTCAATCCACAAAAGTTGCATACCTCCCCTGCATAATGGCAAACTGTGAAGGCTTTGCCTCGCTCTCCTCTGAAACATGAATTAGAATGTAAATGCTGCTTCAACTTGTTAGCAAATGTCAAATCTGTGCCATTTGGAAAAGTGGACTCCTCATCCAACAAAGACAATAGCCCCAAAGGTTTCTGCATAAGAGGTAAAAAGATAAGACAAGTTTTCAAATCTCACATTGGAAAAGTTCAAAACAATTCAGCCAGTCTACATGCTTCAACAGTGGTATGAAAGATGATCATGATTATCAGGTAACTTCACAGGGAAGACCTTCCAAACAACAAAAAACAGAGATGCAAAACTGCATCAGGGCTCTGAAATCCACATCTAATAAACGACACAGCTATAAACCTAAGTAACAGTTGAAATCAATAAAGCAATCAGCATTTGAAGTTATCACAATATCACTCAACTTAAAAATTCAAAATTGTAGATGAGCTCTGAGGAATTGATTTTACACTCTTAACAGCCCCATCACTTCAATGTCAGTTTTTCTTGAAGCATGGACAACCACAAGCACCCATCTACTTGTGCTCAATTTAATTCATTAGCATGCGGGCACCAGGGTTCAAACTCTGGACAGCTTGGGCAAAGAGGTTTCCGTACCATGTCATAAAACTCAAATCAACTCCTCTATATGTTTATTTAATGCAGGATCTTTGATAATCTCTTGACACATGCCAGGCTCTACTAACACATGCTACAACTCAATTGAAGAACATTTTGGCCTTTCTGAAGGCAACATGTCATAACAGAAAGCATACATGGAAAAACCTAGTGAAACTTGGCATAAAAATGGACCCAACCACGAGTGATGGAGCATGATGGCAAATAAAAATTAGAGGTATGCAGTCAGGTCTGAAAAACATGTAACAGATCCACTGGAACCAAACATTTAAACTGGTACATGAAAGTATTTTTAACACTAGCAAGAGAACATCATATAACACATTTTGTATGCTGACAATAACATTTAACCACATATTTTCAAGTTTATCTTACAATAAAAAAAAAATGATCCATTGGTACATCAAGATACTGAATTGACTTTCATTACGTTAAAATCAGGCCCTTTCCATTTGAAGTTGATTGAATTATTATACCTCAGATAACATGCAAAGTACACAAAATGAAAAAGAAATAACTATTATTCTTAATAATTTTTACAATACATCGAAGACTAGAAGATCTATTTTGATATTAAAGCAACTTAGAATTCCACAAGGCTGCTCAAAATCTCTACTTGAGATGAGTATGAGCCTATTCCACACATGAATGAAAAAAAAAAATTCCACATATGATCGTTGTAAGCAGCAGGCTCTTTACCTTTTCAAAAAGATTAAGACAGTCTTGATTGTCTTCAAAATCGACTTTTGCCCAGTCAATGCCGTCCTGAATATATTCCTATAGAACACAAGCACCTAGTAAGCATATGCATGCATAAGTATTAATATATCTGCTAATTTTGTAGACATCTGGTAGAACAATGTGTATTATCATGGCATTGTTTACTCCAAACAGACTAAAATGAGAAGAAACAGTTTAAAAATCTTATGCATATGTTGTATTATGATGCAAGTTTGCAATGAGATCTTTCATTCTTTTCATTCCAGAAGTGAGGAGTGTCTACAGAATATATATATATATATAATTGTTAGACAAATTTGAACCGGGGAAATTCTTCAATACACATTATCTGTTGGTTACTAGGTCAAAGCTTAAGCAGTTCCATGCACTTAACTAGATGTCAACTATTTCAAGTAGCATCACAATCTAATATCCCTCTTCTTTTCGTCATGTACATACTAAATTAACTAACAGCAAATGAATTATATCACTTGTTTTTTCACCCTCTGTTGTTTGCATTTTCCTATTACATGGATTTTCCCCCATTCAACATCTTATTATTATGTCTCTTTAACAACTTCACAATGACTGAACTTGAATCCAACTAAGTAAAAGAGCTTAATTTTTAACAAGCTAAGCACCTACTCATCAGAGAGTGTAAATGTAGTTTAGCATTTACATCTATGTCAAATACAGAATGCCATATTTTCAAGAGGATATATGTTAAAGATCATGCTTGCTTTTAGCAATTACTATATTATGTTCTTAAATTTTATTTCGTTATTTTTTTCCCTGCAAGTAGAACCCAAGAAGCATTTTACAGGTACATTATAAGCTTCTTGATAACAGATCAGATCAATCTTGATTAAAACCAAAGAAGCTTAGTTATGCACTTGGGTTCACATTATTAGCTTAACCATTAGAACCTTAATTGAAACAATATTATACTGTTGCTCTGTTTTAATAATTTTTAATTGAAGTTGAAAACATTGTTACCTCTTGCTCTAACTTGAATAAATGGCGGTTAAAATGTTGCTGCAATCTCTCATTTGCATAATTTATGCAGAATTGCTCAAAGCTATTCCTCTACAAAATTATATTACATGAAATTAGAATTGTTAAGCATATAAATAAGAGATTGAGAGGGAAAGCATCACAATAAATTAAAAACTGAAACATACTTCAAATGATTCGAATCCATAAATATCAAGAATGCTGATGGATCTTCCAGTTCGCCTTTTTCCAACTGCCAGAGATTTATTAATTTGTTCTACCAACCAATCAAATAAACAAGCATAAATTGACTTTGCGAAAGCATCTCTTGAATCAATGGCCTGGAAAATAGAATAAGAACGCATTAGTATCATTCATTTATTAAATCTCAAACAAAAATGTAATACAAGTTATGATAATCTAATATCATGCATATCACAGCCCACACATACATATGTGGACATATAAATGGGGTTGAACCCATATAACACAAAACCAATTGGCTTATTTACACCACTTATAAGCCACTTGAACTCGTTATATATTTCAGAAGTGGGATTCATTTACATCTCCAACACCCTCCCTCAAGTGCAACTGGGCCTAGACTGGTTGTCACTTGCCAAATACAACCTTGCGGGTCACAAACAGATGAAGCCAAACTCCAAGTCTTAAAAAAGAGCCCAAGATCATCCGCTTTGATACCATGTAGAAACTCCACGACCCTCGAGAGTGTTGGCCCGCACATACACATAAGGACATATAAATGGGATTGATCCCATTTAACAAAAACAATTGGCTTGTATGAAGCCTCAATCTACATCACTTATAAGTCACTTAAACTCTTTATAGATTTCAGATGTGGAAAAAACAACTTTCACCACATATTTAAGTCATATGTATGAGGTAAATGCTATATGTGGTCATCCACTTCACCTATCAGTTAAAGTGGCATTATTGTATCATGTTTTAACAAGCATAAAGAAAATGGTCTAATTTGCAAAAGTTTAATAGGAAAAAAATTACACCATAAAGAAGGTAAAAATCAGTCCAACACAATCTTGTCAAGGAAAAAAACAAGGATTTAAACATGTCTATGATCATGTTTCATAATTAGAGCCATTGTCTACTATCAAGGCACTATTGAAAAAAATCACTTTAGTTTGTTGAATTGAACAAAAAAAAAAAAAAAAGGAAAATATATATTGGACCCAAGCATAATTTTGGCTTCAAGAATATGATTGATGATAAAAAGTGAATTTTGTTAGTAAGAGATGAGCATTCTCTGTTTTCTCTCTCATGTCTACCACTGAATTTTCTCAAATTCGCCCCCTTTTTCTGATTATATTTTAACAACTGCATTTGTTGTTAACACTTGTTAACTTTTCAAAATAACCAAAAATAGCTCACCCACACATTTGCCAAAATTTTATTACATCATGGACAATATTAACAGAAGGCTAAAGATCAATTACATAAGCAGCATCATAAAGCAACAACCACCAATTTTTTAAATTTCAAGCCCCCATTCTTAGATGCTTCTAATATACATACATTAGGAAATCTTTTTCTTTGGGAGAGGAGGAAATAGTAAGCAAAACGATTGCACGTTTCTATTTGTTTTCTTACCTGTGATAATGTTAACTTCTGGACAATGTTATCATTGCCAACTCTCATTTTGCGAGTCGATAAAGCTAGCTTAAGCTCCCCAACATCACATCCAATCAATTTGGCAACAGTAGTTAGACCTGAAACATAAAAGATAAAAATTTCAGCGCAAATATAATTCTAGATCGATGTATTATCATTATAAAACATCATAAAATTTTGACACATCTTTGGGATTAATTAATCCAATGTATTAATCATCAATGCAAGTACAACTTTTTTCTTTTCTGTTATGAATAACTTAATAACAAACTACACAACCATCAGAAATTAATAGCAAGGATGTTCAAAGTTATAGTTGGACTTAGTATTTATGCTATAAGCTGACTCTGGATTAATATAAGTACTATGACTATCCATAATCATTAGTGTTTTAGTGAACTCTGTAGAGACTTTAAGGAGTTGTTTAGTATTTATGCCATAAGCTGATTCTGGATTAATATAAGTAATATCCATAATCATTAGTGTTTTAGTGAACTCTGTAGAGACTTTAAGGGGTTGTTTACTAGTAGAAAGCTGTTTTCCTTTCCTAATTCTTAGAAAACTGAAATTTTAAATTTGTATTGAAAATATGAAAATTTTGGAATACTTTGTTCATTTATTAACTTCACAAAACTGTTTTCCGATTTAGGAAAAACTTTCAAATTGACAATTTAAAAATTTCTCTATGAAATTGGATAGTTATTAGATAATGATGATCAATATTAAAATAGTAAATAGGCATGTAATGGTGAATTAAAAGCCTATAAATATTAGATTTAAGTAAAGCAATATTACCAATTAACTAAAGCAAAAATAAGAAAAGAATTCAAAAAAAAAAAAAAAAAAGGGAAAAAAAAGTAAAATAACTTTAACAAGTCTAAAATATAGACTAGAATTGGAGAACATTCAAAAAGAATTTTGAAAATAGGACATGTTGGAAAATATATCTCACATTAGAAAAGTATAAAGAGTTAGAGTGACTTATAAGTGGTGTAGATTGGGTCTTAACACAAACCAATTGGTTTTGTGTTAAATGGGCTCAATCCCATTTATAAGTCCACGTGTGTGTGTGTGGACCAACACTCTCCGGGCCCGTAGACTTGTTCACAGGACAAAAGAATTTTGAAGTCTAAAACATAGGCTAAATTTTGAAAGTCAATAATAGAATAAAAAATTAAAAAATCAACGTATAAGAGAGAAGTGATTGAGTGAAGATTTGAAAGAAGTTACAATTATTTAAAAACAGAATCTTCCATGTTTTCTAATTAGAATTAGAACATACACCCTTTTTTAGGAGGAAAACAATGGAATACAACTTAAATTAGGTCTCCAACCTCTAGTTAAATTTTAGAAAGTAAAGTACTGTTTTCCCTAGAAATTTCTAATTATTATTTTCTGTGGAAAAACTTTTGAGAAACTACTTCAATTTTCCAAGTCATAAAAATTAAAAATTTTATTTAGCTGAGGCAGTCTTGACTGTAAATTTTACTAATGGTACTAGGTGAGAAGTATGGTTCAGGTGTGGTGTTTTTAAGGGTAGCAGCTGTTAGTAACAGAAGACTGTGTGTTCTCTGCTCTTCCGTATTCAACAAACAGTAGCTGAGCTTTATGATCTTTCAAGGAACCTTGTGATAAGAAAAACAAGTCAGATTACACAAAGACCTCTAAAATCAACACTTGAGAGATTCCACAGCTTGCAGCAATTTTTCTACTCCCACGTCTTTTTTACAAGAACAATTATGTTTTTTGATGAAAGATTATTTGATGAGGCTTTTGACATATGAGAAGTTGGTAAGACTAGAACGGAAGCATTTCCATTGAGATCTAATGTTTCATCATAATAAAGCATCACACTGAAGAATTCACTAAAAAGTTCAAGGCTCTTTCAGCATACATTCAGTAGTGTCATACACCATTTTCACAGGGCTCTTGACTGTGAAACAACGAACAAGGAGCTCCAAGGCAGGATTCCAAATAGATGAGAAAGTTCTAGTCAGCCCACATAAAATATGTGAGGCCAAAATCTCATCTTTGGAAGATTCCAGAGACAAACAACTAACTCTTAAGTTAGTTACTTCTCTTCATGCACAAGAGCACACAAGAACATGAAGGGAAGGAATATGATGACAGCAAAGATGAAGAAAGGGACAGCAAATTCCCTCCTTGGGTGCTTGCAAAAGAACAAATAATTCCAGGCAGAATTGTTGGGAAAAATGCAGTTTGGGAACTGCAATAAAAATGGACACATTGAGAACATTTTCAGGCTTCATCCAAAGCTAAAGCAGCAGCCTCCTCTGCAGGTGAACCTAATTGAAGGTCAACGGCAGCTTGATAATCATTTTTTACATGTATGATGTCTCAGAAAAGTAACAAGCAGGTTCGGTTTGTGAAAAAACAATGGGAACTGCAATAAAGATGGCTCTCTTTCCACGTATTCTGATAAAAGTTTCAGAGGTAAAGTTAGGTTAGGAATCAGAGAGTTCAAGCTGAGGTATAATCAGAAAAAATTCACAAAGTAATGAAAGATTGTGAAATGTGGGTTTAGATTTTTTGAGTCCAAAAGTACAAAGGTGAAAAGAATGGAGACCTAACTAAAATCAAGTTCAGCCAGAACTAATTTGCTTCCATCTGTTTTGTGTTTCTTATCCAAGTGTTAATGAGGAATTTGATGATAGAATAACTGTGTTGGATTACAAAACAGGTCATGTCTCCTATATTCTTTAAACAACTTAAACCAACAAGAGGTTGAAGACAAGAACCAATATTCTTTTTGCCCTCCAGAATTGTTTCATTTTATCTAATACTATAATCTGAAATATTTACTTATGCAGTGTGGCTGCAACATGGCATGTGTGAGCCACACAGGTTCCACATAAGTAATACCTAGAAAAAATAGTTATCTCATGCCTCGCATGCAACATTTAGTGTACAATGGCAAGGAATGAGGCAAACTAGCTTTCAAGCAAGAGTGCAAGTGATGGACAAAAAACAGAAGTATAAAAGTATAATAAATATGAAAATTTGAAAAAGTACATAAAAAATCAAGCTTATGCGCAAATGTCTTTTTTTTCCTCGCTTTAAGAAAATTCAAGCCCTCTCTCCCACCTACGGTAATATAACCAACTCTTTTCTTTGACCTCAAACTCTTAAGAAATCATCTTCATTTTTATTTTATTATTTTTGTGTGTAGAATGAAATATGGAAATTTCTATTACAGGACCTCATCTATCCAAAGTGTAATAAGAAAAATAACTTGATTAAATTAATAAACTTAGCGAGGTAACAAAACTTAATTAATTAAGTTATGCTAATAGGACATAGTGATAGTCACAGACTACTAATGTCATAGAAGAGACAAAAGGATCACAATATTTCAAATGAAAAAGCAATTATCAACAAGATGTTGTTTACTTTTTTTTTTTTTTTGTAACCACTTCACTCCTTTTAAATGGTTTCAACATTCCTATTGGTGGTACTGCCACGAGTTGTTCAAACTTATTTCTGAACTCTAAACAATAACTTTGAAAGCTTTCTTTTTCTCACTCGTTTCCTTTTTCTGTTGCAAAGATTCAAATTCCCCAACATACACACAGGTAACAAATGAAAAACAGATCTCAAAATATGAAGCCATGCAACATTCATTTCACAATTCATATTTAACTTCTGGTAGAACCTTACCTTCATCAGTCACAGGTTCAACATGATTTTCATTATCAACAACAGTAAATGAGATATTTCCCAACCATAGTACAGCTGCAAGCATTGCAAACACATTTTCTTGGTCTTCCTTGCTGACGTGAACAATGTTCAAAGCCTCCTGAAAAATAGGAAACCAGCATAATGAAATCAACCTGGAAAGTAATGGAATAAAAACGAACAATAGAAGCAAAAAAAAAAAAAAAAAAAAAAAAAAAGAAGAACAAATGTGTACCCGAACAATGCAAAATTGTTCAGCATCATCAACGCCATTAATTG
The DNA here is from genome assembly GCA_949673435.1 of Macaranga tanarius. Classification (NCBI taxonomy): domain Eukaryota; kingdom Viridiplantae; phylum Streptophyta; class Magnoliopsida; order Malpighiales; family Euphorbiaceae; genus Macaranga; species Macaranga tanarius. The sequence goes on along the minus strand of CATIWO010118431.1, from coordinate 12,089 downwards.
AGTAGCAATTGCTTTGCTTCAAATATTTGTACTCACTTGCACTCATCAAGTTTATTTTCTCTGTTTCATATAAGAATGAGCAGAAGAAAAGTAAACATGTATCTCTGTAAGTAAAACTAAAAGAAACTTAAATTTCCACAAATCAACTGCAACAATATTTTACAGAGAATAAGATAAACTGACATGACATTTGCAATTTATAGATTAAGACATCTAACTATATGAATGGGATATTTGTCTACCATGGAATTTACTGTTTAAGAACATGTTTTACATTTCCTACAGAACAAAAAGATATAAAATTAATTATAAAACATCCATGAATATTTCCAGAAAATTGGTCAAGGCTACCAGTTTACCATGAACCACTGGAAAAATTTAATGGCTTCAACATGTACCACATGTAATGAAACTGAATATGACATTCCTTCCACTCTAACATGATATTTATGTAAGAGTAATTACTTGGTCGATCTTCCTTGAAGAGTAGTGATTAGGAAGAAGTCACATGCCTATGGTATAAGTGAACTGAAACTAAATTTCTGAAATACTCCTCTCAAATAAAGTTCACTGAGAAATTATCATGACATAATAAATAATTCATAAATTAGTCATGAAAAATAAACAATATCATAAATTCATTTTGATATGTGATATGACACAAAGAAGTTCAATAATGAACTTCTTTAACCATGCAGAACGACTGTTAGTTCATTGATCATTACACTCCTATTTAGGTAGCAAAGAACTGGATATTCCAAAGTTTAAGTTCTATAAATTAAGAACACTTGTGAAGATTCCAACTTTCAATGGGGCAGACAGGACAAATGTGGATAGAAAAACCATCTACTTTTTTGTATATGTTTGACTAAGTAATTGTTAATTCCAATAATACCAAAACTCAGGAAACATCAGCATTTAATGATAATCAAGTTTCTATAAACAAAAAGCTCCTCAAATAATCATCAATACTATAACAAGTATTAACAGCACTAGTATTAATACACTTGAGATAAATAAACACCAAGTTCCTTGCATATAAGAAAATTTGTAAAATAAAGATATGAGCCCAATGCAGTCTCAAATATGTAGCAAGGTCAACAAACTTGGTAAAGGTACACGGCAATAGATACCTCTAAGTGTAGGCGGAGCCCCTGCACAAAGCTGATAAAATATGTGATAAGACCTTTCTCCCTCTGTGCATTGAACCACCCTAGACTGTTTGAATAATAATATTATATTGGTCACTCGTAATAGAAAATGACAGGTGCAAATAGACACCAGAATAATAACTGATTACCTTTTCAAGTAAAACTGTGCACCAAAAAAAAGTAAAACATAGTCCAAAACCAAGGGTTAGTACAATTGGAAGAGTTAAATAAGAGATTAGATAAAAGGCCATCTCATAATCTCAATAAATCAAGTGATCTTACAAGTTTGAATTTTGGCACCAGATATTTTTCCAGTTTCACTGAAATGTATTTCAATCAGCTTTCCCTGTTTTTCAGCCAAAAGATTAATATTCACTGTCAGAAGAGCAAAACCTCAAAACCTAATTTCTGATTTCTGGATGGTAACCTTATATTAAACGCTCAGTACTATATAAATCACCCTTAAGAATTTGAAAAATGTTTAACAAAGATCAAGAAGCTCACAAAGCGACTTGAATTGTCATTCCTCAATGTCTTTGCATTGCCAAAAGCTTCTAAAATTGGATTAGTTTTCAATATTTCATATTCTATCCCACTACCACCACCAAGAGCAGCCAAATATTGCATTGCTATCTTTGCTGTCTCAGTTTTTCCAGCCCCACTTTCACCACTAGGAAAACAAATGATTTCATTAGTATCAACAAAATTTATTGAGCTATATTAATAAAAAAAATATAAAAAAAGATAAAAAAAAAAAAAACTAAGCTAGTTTCACATATATAAAAAAAAATAAATGAATAAATCTTTCTCCCAACAAGTTACAATGTCATATACCATGTATTATAGTAAATGTAACAACACCAACAGGAGGACACTCACTAGTACACACAAATCTAACCTACATCCTAATATACCAAAATCCAAAAAGTTCTGGAAAAGCATAGAAAAAACTATCCATTGTTATGTGGATAATCATATGTTTTTAAGAACTTCTATTTCTCTCTAAAATGGTTGAACCTTTGATTATTTTTAAAGATTATACCAGTGTACTACGGAACCCACAATATATATCATGACAAGGGGGGAAAACAATGAAGGAACCAAAGAGACCTCAAAAAATGGACCATTCTCCCCACACAACTTACATGATTTTTCCTCCTGGAAACAAATACAAAAAACATTCTTTTCTGATCTACAAATAACCAAGGAGACCTGAAACTCTAGGAAAAGAAAAACCCCATACTTCCTAGCACACATCCCTTCTAGGGATCAATTCAATATGTTAAATAATTAGACCTCTACCAAGGTTCATTTTGTCAAATTTGCTTCAACATCAAAGAACCTCCACTGGAGGTAATAAAACAGATAGCAATCTCCACTTTTATTTTTGTGTACAAGTATTATTCAATTCCATATTACAGATCAAAAGTTAAGTTCAATGAAATAGAAGATATATTGCCCCTACTTATAGCATGTCATAAAGCCTAACTCAACAATATAACGCCAGAGAAGAAAAAACCAAAATGGGAGGACTTCATATGACCAAAACAATACAAACACAGAATTAAGTTCATAAACAGATTAATAAAGAGCTAGGAGGTTTTCAGTTGAATGTCGTTGTTGTGGACGCATTTATTGGGAAACAATATGGTAGAAGTATTGAAAAGAGAAAGCAGCAACAGTAGCAGATTTTTAGCAGTAATTTTTCCTGCTGTGTCCTAGTTAACAGCAGATTTTTTGCCTTTTATTATTAGAATAAATTACAGCACAATCAGGCATAGGCTGTAGGCTTCCTATTGTGTTTTTATTTTCTCAAATTAGGCTTATGTCCTGAATAAGGAGTCAATTTCCTGAGATTTTAGGATTTTTGTACTCTAACCCTTCATTATATAAAGGGTAATCAATATTGAATAAAAGGATGGAAATTTTCAATCAGAAAAATTAAGGAGAGCTTGGTGTTCTTAAGAACAAACACCATCTTATTTTTCAAAATAGGTTCTTCAAAGAACGAAAACGTGAACAAGAAGTCTAAGGAGGATTTTGTTGTTCATAGACCTGGGACGAGATCATATTTGCGGGACCATAACAGCAACTTACTTCAGCATATAGGCCACCTTTAACTCAAGGACTAAAATTGAGTCATCAAACTTGCAATTCATTCCCTATTATGGGACTTTTATGTCTTGGTCCTACTAACACATTTTTAAGGCAATTAATCTAATCTCACCCCATACCAGTCAGAACTACAATAGTTACCACAATAGCAGAAAAAATTGAGGTCATAACATTGAGATAATGATGAATAAATGTGAATCAGATGATGATTATGATTTGATAGAGTTCTGTGAAAATGGTTTGACAAAGTTTCAGATTAAATCCATCTCTAAACATAGCAGTCCTATCTCCCACTACTATGTCAATCCAAAACTACTATCAATGAAGATGATCGTCCTCAAGAAAAAAAAAATTCCAAAATTGGAGGACAAGACAAATTAGCGGAGTTGCATAAAGAAACAACATTATTGCACAAAGCTAAAAAGCCTAATGATCAAATAAAAAAAGCCAAATCTTTTCATGTTCATACAATTTTGACCAGAGCTTTTAATTTTTTGTTAGAACGTAATTTTACTTTTTAGTTGCAATTCTAGCTAACCAAATACAATCTAAAATTGAAATGAAAGATACAAATTTGCAATTACATGTCCCTAAGTAAAGTGGCTGATACTGTTTGATTCTAATTTGTCTTTAATTTCAATTTTAGATTATGTTTGGTTGACTAGAATTGCAACTAAAAGTGACATCATCTAAAAAGATTTACACAAAACTGCAGTTACACAAAAATGTTTGGATTTTTTCATTCATTATGCCGAGTTAAAACAAAAAATTAGCACAATGCTTAAATAAGATAAAGCAACTAAACGTTCGCTTTTTGTAGACAAACTGCACAGACAGAATAAAGATAACAAAACCACAAACAAAATGACAAAAAACTTTTACTTATATTCTACTAACCTTATAATGATAGATTGATTCACTTCATCTGAAGAGAGAGAACAAGAGCGCAAATAAGAATTCTAAGCATGTACCAATTTGAAAAGGTCAAAAAAAATTGTAATGGTCATGATAAACTAAAGCACCTCGCATCATTTCCCTGATGGCCGTGTCTGTAATGGCATACACATGCGGGCTCTCAATAGATTTATTCCTATATGCTTCAATGTAATCATTTCCATACAAGGGGACTTTCTTGAAGGGATTGATGGCAACCAACACTGGCCCTGCTTTTGTCTAAGTTATACACAATACACCACAAAAAAGCATTATGGAAAGCTCATGTTTTAGCAGGTATTTCAGAAGAGACATAACAATATTAAGAAAACTTACATAAATCATGTCTTGATTGTATCTATACTGAAGGTTGTACAACACTGATGGCTCATTTAAGTAACTAAGTTGCATGAGATTATCCACGCCATCAAGGATATCAGGATTTGCTGGAACCAGACTTTCAGATTTTACCTTTAAAACCTGAAATTCAAATACAAGAACTGAACTGAATCAAATACCAAAATGCAACAAAAAATACTGTCACATTTGCAGAAAATTTACTTACTTTCTCATCAGATAGTGAAATAATAGACTCAGTCCCTGAAGTTGCTATAATTTTTCCTAGATGCCAATCCCCATTTGGAAGTTGAAACCAAGACTGGAGCTTCTGAGACAGTAAACTTAAACAAGTAGGTAACTAGATCAACAAATCGAAAGTCAATAATATAACTCAAATTCCCATCACTTCAATGCAATACAATATCACTAATTGGATATAGATGTAAAATCACCCACAGTCTAGACAAAATTCGATCAAGAACTAATTCTGATCAACATAATACCTTTTTTGTAGGGTAGGAGGCGGTGTCAGCCCACCTGCGTTCAGTATGAGACGTTGAAATTGAAGGTGAAGGCAAAGTAACAGTAACAAAATCCTCATCTCCCACAGAGGGCCTATCTCCAACTGAATTGGCATTCCCACTGTATGGTGAATCCTCATTGACATCAATCCCAACAATATCTAGGTCTCCATCACCTGCTCCATCCCTTGAACTATCATGTTCAGGAATACTTGAATACATTGCAACACTATCTTCTACATTCCCTGTGAACCTAAAATCAACAGGCAATGACTTGATCGATTGGAGGGAAGGCAGGGCCTTGGAGTTTTGTGACATATTCTCCAGTCCTGAGGATTAAGTTCCCACAGATTCCATTAGATAAAGATCAATAGAAAAAGCTGACTTTTTAGTTATCACCAAGAAAGTTCCCTACCAAGCTTTAATACAAGACCCCACTTGGAAACTTATTTGATTAACATAATGGAGGGGACCATAACTGTAGAAACAGACCCTAGTGCTCTATAATTCTTAAGTCACCATTGACAACATGGCAGACAAATTCAACACCAAAAAATGGAAAGAAAAAAAAAATCATTGAAGCCATCCAAATTGCCAGAAGTCCTCAACAGAAAATATTACGCCAATTTATAATTCCTAACTGAATTGAATCAATTATTTAAACTCGTTACCAGATACTGATCTTCAAATTCCTCCCAAAGAAAATCCAAAGTTTGCGACTTCAAACTTATTTAGAATTCACTTTGGCTGCTGTAATCAAGAGACAAAGTTATTACCATTCATGCATTTTTCAGAGCTTAAAAATTATTTAAGTATATCAATAAACACAACTTAATTACACTATGGTTCTGCAGAAACAGGTTCCCAAACTCGGATAAAAGAAAAAAAATTGTAGGAAATTCATCTCATATTTATAACATTGAACCACAAATATTTCTCATTTTTTTCTTCCTCCATTTTCCTTTCATTTTATCAGCAACCAAACAAAAGCACTAAAATGCCGTAAATATTAACCGATCTAGTAATAGAATTCCGATTTTCCACATTGAAAAACACAAACAAATCTTATGAATCATTAAAATGAAAAAATAAAAAACCAAAAGAGAATTATAATAAATATATATATACATAGATATTTACCTTCACAAAATCTGAAAAACACACACACAAAAGCAAATCAACTTCTCAGTGAACAGCTTAGAGACTCAGATCGATCAAGAAACGCTAAATGACTGACAACTGACAACGGAAAATTACAAAATGCAGAGAGGTAAAAGAGATGCTGCGTGTGAAATGGAGCTTCTTTTTCTTCAATATTTCTTTTTAAAAAAATAAAAAATAGGCACGCGTACACAGACACACTTCCAAGGTAAGTAGCAAGTGTATATACTTCGTATACGAAAGCAGATGCTGAAAGAAAGGAGTGTTTGGCTGGCGAGAAAGTGCAGAGAGAGGAAAGAACAGTAAAGTGGAAATTTCAAAAGCTTGTGTGGAGCAGCAGCTTTTGTTTGCTTGACACATAATATTTTTAAAAAAAACTTCAAATAAATAAATAAACCTTCATTTTTGAGGACGCTAATAAATAACCTTTTTTTTCAAATATCGATTCATTTTTAACCACAATTCAGTTTCTATAATTTAAAATTTAAATTATTTTTAAAATTTATTTTCTCCATTTATAGTACTTGAATAATAAATAATTTTTTAGACTAGATTATTAAGCATTTTAAATTTTGTAAAATGTAATTTTATAACAAAAATAAACAAATTTTGTAATTCAATTGTAGTAATTTAATTTTTTATTTATATATTTTTGACAATTAGATAAATTTTATTTAAAAAGTTTAGTTAGTATTAGAAATTAAGTAAGTTCAACATTTTAAAATTAGAAGAATATAATAATTCAAAACTAAAATTAATGTAGAATATCAAGAACTTAACAATTAATTAGCCTTTTTTAAATGGACAATTTCTTTGCAAATATCAAGAATTATTGAGATTGTAGGGTTGTACAAGTGAATATGTCTTTCAGGAAAAAAAAAAAAAAGGTGAATATGGGGGGTGATATTTACGGAAAGGAGTCTTTCATGCACCAACCCAATTTAAGCCTTCATTTTGAAAACAGTTGGGGGGATTATTTCAAAGAACATCTCCTTCCTGTTTTTGTGTGCGTAATAACTTTTCTCCTTAAATTGAGACGTTAATGAAAAGGAATAAGGATAGATTTTACCCCTAAATTTTTTGATAAGGTCTAAATTACTCCCTTTTTTTTTTTGTCAAATCCTCTAAATATAGGTCAAATTGGTACACATAGAAGAATAAACAAATCTAACAATAAAAATTACATAAAACTCATCAGTACTTTAATCAGTTAACAAATTAGTTCATATATTAGCAAAAAGGTAATTTGTAGTAAAATAATTAGATACTTTTATTTTTTAAATTATATTTCAGAAAAATATTTAGTTATATTTACAAAACTTTTAAAAAATAAAATATATTATAATAATATACAAGTTAATTTCACCAATGATTTTTAGTATTTTTAAAATATTAAATTTGTTAGATAATATACATCCATGACTTAATTAGTTTAAGTTTTAAATTCGAATTGGGTATAATAGACTCCTAATAGAAGTCTACTTTCTACTCTTTTGTAGAATATGTGTGTTATGTTTGATGTACGTAACACAACCCGATAACTCACGTAGAACAATTGAGAACTCTTTCTCTCAAAACGAAAATACCAAAAATACTCTGTGTATTTTTCTTCCATTCTTGATCATCCCATTGATATTTAGATTGTGAAGACATAGCCTTTGCTCTAGTAGTTAAGGCTTCGATCAACATATTTACCACGGTTTCCGCTGCAAGAGAAAATGGTCAGTAATCTATATCTCTTTGTGATTTATTATTTCTCCCTCTTTTCTTTTCATTAGTTTCAAAGCTTGTCTTCTTGATTTAGTACTATTGGCATGATATTATTGTATATTAAATTGAAAAACATAATTTTCGTCCTTTGGTTAAAACACTGCAGTTTATGGAAATCTGTGTTTTTCTGTCCTGTAGTACATAAACATGTTTTATTTTTTAATTTAATGTGCAAAATTGATATCACTATTAAGGAATGGGTATTTGTAAGTTTTGACCTTACTAATGAGACGAGGACACCCGAAAACCCCCCACCGGAAAAAGTTCGGAAGCCTGATTCGACCGAGAAGGCGGCGCGTGGCTTGCACATGCCACCGTCGGCGAGTGGAGCAAAGGCTCCACTCACACGTCAACGGGATATGTGGCGCGAGCTGATTGGGTAGCTCGAGCCATGCGGTCCAATAGGCTTCTGCCACGTGGGCAGAAGCCGATAAGTCAGCGACTACGTGTCTGCCACGTCAACTCATTTGACCAATCAGGGGGTGACACGTGTCTGCCATGTGGCAGACACATCAGCATGCTGGTGACACGTAGAGATGACGTGGCCGCCGCGTCAGCTCTTAGGACTAATAGCATGTTGACACATGGAACGATATGGACCAATCATATTGTGACACGTGGCATTAATAAATAAAAAAAGAATTTTTTGCCCCGCACGTGGGGCACGTGACGCGTGTAAAGAGCGCGTCGGTGGCACATGTAAGCGCATGAGGGCTGTAGAAAACTCCGTTTATGATCTCGTTTTTTCCAGTATGTGTATTTTGATTTTTTTGATTTTTTGGTATAATTATTGTAAATTTTTTATCTTACAGAAAATAATTTAAAATTTTTTTCTTGTTGTGAAAAATATTTAATTAATTAAATATTGTTTAAATATTATTTTCTGTCTTCAATAATATAATTTTTGAAAATCAAAATTTTACAATTGCATTTTTGGAATTTATATTGTCTCCATGCATAATGATATTAATTAAAAATAAGTTTTTAATTATCCTTAGATTATCACTTTGTGTGATAAATTTAAATTTTTTTTTGTATTGTGTATAGAAAAAGAGCCATTATACCTGTACCCACAGTGATTAGGACTGAATCTCATATGCGTAGGGTCCATCATCTTAGAAAAGAGATTCGTAAAATGAGAATGGAGACTATGAGGCGTTATGATGATATTGATGCATTAATTGAACATATTGTACGTGTCCATGAAAATATGCGAAAGTGTGTTTTGCGTGGTGGTTACTCTCGAGGCCATGACCTCGATGGTCTTATGTCTGATATGATAAAGACCCTTAATCTTAGGGATTATGGGAAAATTTTACGTCGAGCATGGATTAATGATATTAATCACAACTATATGGTTGCTATAAGAGCGTTCTTGAAAATCATATCAAGACGAGGAGTGATGAGAATGGTAATTCCTCCTGAGAACATGGTCCTAAGGAGTGGACGAATTGTGAAGCGTCTACAATACAGAAGGGAAATCCTGTACTATGTGCCATATGGGCTCGAGTATAGTCTCTATAGGTCTCACCCCTTATTGGGCATTTACATACCTAATGCGATAGTTCCTCAAAATAGTTTTAGTAACTATTGTTTTAGTGATATCATTTGATGTTTAGTACATCATTATTTTATTATAATTGTTGGATTTGGATGTTCATTTATATTTTTAGTTTCTTTTATAATTTTTTAATAAATGTTTAAGATACATGTTATAAAATAAATGCATTTTCTTATTTTGCTTATTTAATTACATTTATTTGCAATATTTGAATGTGTTTATGTATTGCATGATTTGAAATTGTTATGCAAAGGACCAAATATATGATCACAAAAAACTTTAGAGTTAAAGAACTTAAAAGTTTGATCCAATAATCTTTACTACTATGCATGATCTTTTAACTAGTAATATCAAATATTAGAACTTGGATGGTAATTGGAAACATAGTGACCTCTTCGATTCTAGGTTTAGTGGGAGATTTCATTGGTTAATATGTTGGATGTATATTAGTTATATATATTGTTTGTTCTCCTAACAAAGTGCAACCATTAAACATTGAAGATCACGAGGAACAACAATGACAACTGCCACCAAGTCCGCTGTTGCTGAGCTTAACAATTATGAAGTTTGGAGCATGAAAATTCAATATGTGCTTGAAGAACAAGAGGTTTTTAACATGCTCAACATTGTTATAACTGAGCCTGAGGATGGATCCACTGTCCAGCATAGGCGAGATAGAGAGGCGTACCAAATATGGATAAAGAAGAATTCTTCTGCTCGCATCATTCTGCTTAGTGCAATGGATTTTTCTCTCAGATAAACCTATAATTAATTAGAGATTAATTAACACTAAATTTACTGGCTCTCACCAACCTAATGCCTTTTAATTCTAATTTTAAACACAACCTTTAATCAATATTAATCTACTTAACTGTCTCTCAACTAATTAAGCAATCAATAGGTCATTGTCTATTCCTACATAACCTATCTCTCGATTAAGCCTATAGTGTCAATTCAATTTTAGGTTGATTAGTCCCAAAATGACATTAAGCACAACAACAACCAATGAATTAGATCTAGTAACCTAACATAATCACAATAAGCATATGGTCAATTCAGAATAAGAACCCTAAAAAGGATTTAGCTACTCATATTAAAAAGAAATGAAAATAAACAAGAAATGAAAACAATTCTAAACATAATAACTATTAAATAAAAGAGTGATACAAGAAAAACCCTTTCAAATGATGTCAGGAAGCCTTGCTCTTCTAACTTCAAGCCAAGTATCACCTCTACTATGAACTAAACTAATAAAAATGTATTTTGAAATAACTAAAAATAAGAACAAGAATAAGTTCTAAAACAAGAACTAAAACCAAAATAAAAACAACCTAAAAAAATAGGAATAACCCCTAAATGAAAATGAAATGGTCTTATTTATAGACCCAAAGACCTAGTGAGAAAGGTAATCTAACCCCTTTCAAACTCTATCTAATTAAAAACTAAGAGATGAGTTACTTTCTATTTAAACTTTAGCTGAAAACTATCATCTCGTTGGCTGCCGCATCAGTCAGGCATGGGTACGTAAGAAAATGGCATGGCTGCACAAGAAAGCACATGATACTGAGCCTTGTGTCATGCACGGCTGTGTATAATTTTGGCATGGCCGTGCCACCTTGTAACATGCCATAATTAAGTTTTAGGTACAACCATGCAACAATTAAGCACGGCCATGCTCAACCCTAACGTAGATAACTCCTTATCTTGAGTCTTTAACTCATCCAATCTTCATCCCAATGCATTCTACAAAAAAAATTCAAAAGAAATTATCTAAAAATAACTAAATCCTACTAATTAAGATAAAATAACAAAACTAACTAAATTAACTAAAAACTAATTAAATAATGCAACTACTAAGCCTAAGATGTAATAAAATAGAATGCTTAAAACAAGTATTTTTCACACTCATCAAATATCCCCACACTTGAGTCTTTGCTTGTCCTCAAGCAAAAATAAGAAAATAACCTATTCATACAAAGAATCAATATCATGAGTAGTTCTTAACTTGAGGAACCATCCTACTCTCCCCTTAATACAAAGTTTAAAAACTGAAAATCAAAGCAATAACTCATAACCAAGAACATAACAATTACCAAGTGAAGAGCAAACTCCCTCGTTGAATTCATGAAACAGCATGATTAACAACTAAGAAAAATGAAAGTAGGCATGAAACACTAATACTTACGTAGTTCTTTCATTAACAACACTTAACAGGTACATAATTTATTCCTTATACTTCTCCTATTGTAGTATCCCCCACCTTTCCATATTACTCAATGAGGATACCTCAATAAAGTCCTTTGGATACTCATACTCTTTATAGAGTATTGGAGTACATGTACGAGTGCGTTTTACACTCCATCTCACTTAAGAAACTTATTTATTTACTTATTTTATTTTAGATATAGTGCCTATACACATATGCACTACATGAAATATTTAAATTTCTACAAACATCTTTCTCAACTATCAAGTACACTATTTCAGTCACTCAATGAAGGAGTAGGCATTAAGTTCATTAAAATTTAAAAATTCTTA
>CATIWO010118425.1:0-12164 GCA_949673435.1 Macaranga tanarius | reverse complement strand
TGGATATGGATAGATTATAACCTTAAAAAGCTCATTAATTATGTATATAAGATAAATTACTGTTGATAATGGTGAATTGAGGTTAAGGTGTGACAATATATATATAATTATTTAGTTAAGAGGCTGAAAATGAAAAAATTTCTATTTTGCTTTACTTTTTATGGTTTAGGGTTTATATAATTTAATTTAACTGGAAATAAAAAAAATATCTCCATCATATATATAACGAGGCTTAGCATTCTGAACAGGGGTGAGCACGGTCTGGTTCGGTTCAGAGATTACAATTTTCCGGAATTGCTCCATACTATCGGAGATTTAAAAATTAAGTCTCCGGAATTGCTCCAAATTTTCAGTTTGGGACAGTTTGGAGATTAAAAATTTCGGTTCAATTTGGTTCGTAGATCAGTTCTTCTCCGCATTAGAAAATTCGGTTCAATTCGGTTCGGATATCGGTTCTTCTCCGAAATTAAAATAAATAAATAAAGATATAATTCAAATCAAATTATTAAACCACAAACCATTTCATAATTTTATTATAAAAGTAAATAATTTTTAATAATTTTATTTATCATTATTTTTTATTATAAAAATCTTATTAACATGTATACAAGATACTCTAATGTATCTTACAATTATTAAATATTTTTATAAAAATATTTATATAAATAATATATATCATAGAATAATAATAACAATCCCATAACTAGTAAAAAGTATATTACATTAGAATTTTATATTGAAGATAAATTTAAATTTTTCAACATAAATTATATTACAATATTTTGAAATGCTATTTACTAATTTAATATTTATTTTATTATGATTTAAAATAATTTAATTAATGATTGAAATTTTTTATTTCAAATAATTAAATTGATATTTATTATTTTAGATTTAATGTTATATTAGTAGGTCTAATATTAATAAAATGACTATAAAAATTGAAACTATATATATATATACTCTAATTCTATTAAATTATCGGTTCTAGTTTCGGTTCTTTGGTTCGGTACGATTCAGAGCGGTTCGGGATGGATCTTGGTTCGGAGAATTCAAAATCTCCGGATCCGTCCCAATAAAAATTTTCGGGATAGTTCAGTTCGGAGAAAATCAAACGGTCAACGGAGATTTTCGGTTCGATTTTTTGAAATAGTTCGGGTTCTCCGAGACCCATGCTCAGCCCTAATAATTATATACCTTTATTATGTAATTATTAATAAGAAGACTTTGAGGGCTAGTTGGTGAGTTGTGATTGGTTAGTGGTTTGTTTGGGTGTATATGTGTGCGTTTGTGTAGAGATTTTGAGGAAGAAGATAAGAGGGTGATTTCTTAAGAGTTTTTGGAGAGTTTTTGATATTGATCAAGCTAACAATCCAAATCTTTAGGAAGCATTAGAAGGTCTCATAAGCATTGAATCCTAATCGATAAGCTTTCTTTGTGTTTAGATTGATTTATATTGAGTTTGATTGTTAGTTAAATTTGGGTGCTGTTAGTTTATTTTTTAGTCCTTTTCTTTATGCCATATCTCGAGCTATAGAGCTCTGATTTAAGCATGGTTAGACTTCCTGAAAACTTCAGAGAGTCCTTTACATTTCTAATGTTTTGAGTTTGGATTGATTTTGTTGTTAAGAGGGGTAATTAGGGCCGGACATTTTATTACTCATGCTGATGCCTTGTTCTACCCAACTTGATTCAAAAATTCATAATTAATTCTCTGCATGTGAAAATGGTGTGATTTTAGTTGCGAATGAAAGTATACTCATTTATGTATAATTTTGATGAATTTGGTGATTTTAGGCTAAGCCTATGATGTTTAAGAGTATCATGAACTTCATACATCAAACATGCCAAAAGTAGTATATAGGCTGGATTGTGAATTTTCTTGTGTGTTGATTATATGATGATATCTAGAGTTTTAAAACTCCAAATTGAGTAAGGTTATATGCTCTGGAAACTTCAGAGAGTCTCCTATAATATTTATGTTTTAACCCTAAGCTGATTTTGCTGTTAAAGTTGTCTAACAGGGCAAGACATTTTCTTGCTCATACTATCAGCTCTATTTTGCTCGGATTTAATAAAAAATCCATAATTTATTCCATACATGTCCAAATCGAGTAATTCCAATTGGAATTGGAAGTAAACTCATATGACTAGCTTTAGTATTAAAATTTATGTTTTTGGACTTGTGAGTGAATTAATTAGATACATGGAACCTTTGAGCATCTAATTGCCCTTTTGTGATTTTAGGGTGAATTGCTATGCTTGCTTGTTGAAATTGGCACATTATTGTGTGTAGGTTTGATAAAGCTAGAGAAAACCCTACTCAATAGGGGGAGCTTTTATTTAAAAAGGAGCTGAAGCTTGTTGGTAAGTAATTATTATTATTATAATGCTTATATGTAGTGATTTTCAAGTAACTATAGTTATTTAACTATATTGATTGTGTATGCCATTTAAGTGGTAAGAATGATAAATATGTATATATGAATATGTTATTGTGGAAAGCATGATGGATATAAATGAATATGTTATTATGGAAAGCATGATGGATATAAATGAATATGTTGTTATGGAAAGTATAATGGATGTAAATGAATATGTTATTAGGGAAAATATGATGGATATATATGAAAATGTTGTTGTGAGAAAACATGATGAATATATATATATTGTTGGGAGACAATTGAAAGGTCAATTGAGCATGTATAGCGATGAATTGTGAATATTGGCTCTTATGAATGCAAGCCACTTGATGTGGTATAAAATGATATGTTTTGCTTATGGGAAAGGTGAATTGTGATTCACTATAAGAAATAGAAATTATGAGAAATGAAAAGGGATGCTAAATTGCGATGATATAATTGTACATATGCATTATGATATGTTGTGAGAATGATTGAAATATATGCATATGGCATGACGTGAGGAATGTGAGGAAAATTTGTGATAGTGGGACTGAGTCGGGCGGATAGTCCCCACTGATATTTGTGAGATGGGCAATCTGAGCCGGGTGTATAGCTACCCACGTAAGAAGTGAGACTGAGCCGGATGGATAGTCTCACTAAATGGCCATTTAATTGATATTAAAAGTGTGAGGAATATAGCCAATAAGGCTAAGTATGAGGTTAATGTGTGAGGAAAGGTACATCTGGATACTAACGTGTATAAACATGCATTATTGCACTATATTTGCATACATGTTGAATGTGAGAATTTATAAATGAATTGAATGCGGTGATGTTGTTGTGGTTTACTTGGAATGATATAGCTTTATGTATTTGAGACATCAACAATTGAGGTTTGGTGTTTGTATATATTATTATGGTATTGAATGTTGCACAGGTTTGAACACGGCTAAGTAGTTTTTAAAATACGGCCATGTGAGAGAGAAATTGTGTAAAGAAGAAATGCCCAAAAATTAAGATAACTCAGCACGCTATGCCTAGTCGAAAGGCACTCGGCATAAGGTGCCTTGGTGCTGACTCAGCATGCCGGTGCAAGTCGGTATCACTGCATTACTGATGAGCGCGACTCGGCAACAAAGGTTGCTGTCCCGAATCGGCACGCCCCTAATTTTTCACTAGGTTGCTTCTTTTGCATTTTTGGGCACCGAACTTAATTTCAGTGCACTCTAGTGAATAATTTTTTTAAACATAAGATTAGCTTAATGACTTTTTTTTTATTTTCTAAAGGTTTGGCAGGCATCTAACTATTTTATATATTTTCTTTAATTAGTTCTTGAGGAGAACTATAGGTAAACTTATCTTGATAATTGCTTATTAAGTCACAATCTCATTCTTTTGCAATTGTGGTTTTCAGGCTTTGGCAGATAGCCCAGCTTAAGGCTTGTTGATAGAAAGCTTGAAGTGAGTTTAGTCATGAGCTCAGGTGGGTAAAAAAGGCAAGCTTGGTGTCGACATCTCCATCCACATAAACATTGATCATTTTGGCATTAGGACAATTTGTATTAAATTATGAATCTATATTAATATAAAGTTATGTATATATTAAATGTACAATGTATTTATATAATAAAAGTTTTGTATAAAAATGCATATAAATTATTAGAAAGTTTTTCTTATGCCACGTGGTTGTATTGTTGTTTGGACACTTCTATGTGGTACCTGGAGGGTGTCACATTAAGTGCTATCAAAGTGAGGATTAGATTTCCTCGGGACTAAAAAGCATAATGCATACATGACATATCATTCATAAGTATTAGAAAACATGTAGTTGATGTGCATTGCATATCTTAGGATGGATGAACACCAAGTGCCTCGTGTTGACCTCAAAGAGTCGTCTTAGTCAGTCCTCAGGCAAACACCTGTGTATGCCATAAGAGAGACAGAACAATCTTAACCCCAAACTCTCCACCAGCTGCATATCCTTTTATGTAGGAGTTTGTATAGATGATGAGGGCCTTGGGTCATAGACTAATGGATAAGGTTTATGAGAAAAATAAGGAAGTGGGGTTCTGTTAATTTCCATGGCACTACATATCCTATAATTATAGGGACTTGGCTGAAAAGGACACAGAGGGTTCTTAATTTGATGAAGTGCACACCAAACAAAATTTATTATGCAGTATCATTATTACCAGGAGATGTTTATGAATGGTAGGAAACTATTCCAGGGAATGACATTCAACCTTTAGTGTTAATATAGGATGATTTTCTTCATAAGTTCATTAATAACTACATCCTAGAAGCATATAAAGATAATAAAAGAAGGGAGTTTTAAACTTGAAATAAGGGACAATGATAGTAGCAGATTGTGAAGTAAAATTTAATCAATTATTCCATTATGCTTCATTTCTGGTAGCTATTAATAGAGACAAATGTTGAATGTTTGAAGAGGGACAAAAATATGAAATCAGAAATAGGATCACACCTACAGATTTTGAGAGTTATACTAAGCTGAGAGCAGCTGCAATAAGAGCTGAAAGATTAACAA
This sequence comes from Macaranga tanarius, assembly GCA_949673435.1. Lineage (NCBI taxonomy): Eukaryota > Viridiplantae > Streptophyta > Magnoliopsida > Malpighiales > Euphorbiaceae > Macaranga > Macaranga tanarius. The sequence goes on along the minus strand of CATIWO010118425.1, from coordinate 7,211 downwards.
AAGAAGGAATTGAACAAAGAGAAAAAGGGGACTAAGTGAAATTGTGGGAGATCTTAGTAAAAAGCAAGGCACACGAGGCGGATATACACCACCACAGGTTAACTCTCGGAATAGTTATTCTAATTTCAGAGGAAGGGGATATGGAGTTCCATCTTATTCAAGTAGAGGTCAAAGTTAGGTTATAGCACATCGACCCACATGTGTGTATTGTGGGGACCAACATGGTAGTGAGTGTAGGAGACTTACTGGTGCATGTTACTCTTATGAATCTTTTGATCATATGTATAAAAATTGTCCTGAAAGTACTAGTATGACAAAATGTAGTAGAGGCATAGCTATATCAGAACCTATAGTAGGAGTTTCAATAAGTAAAGTTGGAGTAACATCGGGTAGAGGTAGAACATTTACAACTAGCAGAGATATGAGTAGATTAGAAAGTCAGAGTTCTAGACCACAGGACAGGCTAGAGTGTTGGCTATGACTAGACAAGAAGCTGTTGAGGCCTCAGTAATTGTTACTAGTAAAATTCTTATATAGGATTAAGAAGCAAAAGTTTTAATTGATCTTGGCTCCACACATTCATACATATCATAAAACATGGCATCTCAATTTTATAATAAACATGAACCATTGGGTTTGACTTAAATGTGGGTACTCCCTTGGGAGAAATAATAGTTGTGAATAGTGTATGTCATGACAGTTTGAGTTGCATTAATAAAGCAGAGTTGATAGCTGATTTATTATTGTTGCCACTCCGTGAATTTGATGTGATATTGGGTATGAAGTGGTTGACCGAATATTATGCCATAGTAAATTATTTCACTAAGGAGGTTATTTAAAATCTTTGAATCAACCGGGGGTTCTGTTCTAGAGGAAAGACAAATTGTGTCTGCATGTTTAATTTCTGCTGTGAAAGCTTTTTAAATGGTGGAAAAGCGGTTGTGAAGCATATCTAGTACGTGTGGTAGATACCAGAATTGCAAATAATACAATTAAGAATATCCTAGTGGAAAATGAATTTCCAGATGTATTTCTAGATGATCTATCGGATTGCCATCTGATAGAGAAGTGGAATTCATAATTAAACTTATTCTAGGAATAGCACCAATATCTATTTCACCTTATAGGATGGCACCGGTTGAATTAAAAGAGTTCAAAACTCAGTTGCAAGAACTATTTGATAAGGGATTTATTCGGCCCAGTGTGTCACTTTAGGGTGCTCCAGTGTTCTTTGTGAAAAAGAAAAGGACAATGGGATTGTGTATTGATTATAGGCAGTTGAACTGGGTCACTTTGAAGAATAGATGATTTAGTTGATCAATTGCAGGGGGCTTAGGTGATTTTTTTTTTAAGATTGATTTGGAATCGGGCTACTATTAGCTTAAAATTTTAGACCCAGATGTACCGAAGACTACTTTTCGAACCAAGTATGGATACTATGAAATTTTAGTGATGTCGTTTGGTTTAATTAATGCACTAGCTGCATTTATAGTTCTCATAAACATGGTGTTTCAGCCTAATTAGACAAATTTGTGATTGAGTTATTGATGACACATTTGTATATTTAAGAAAGCACAAACAACATTTGGAAATTGTACTACAAACCTTGATGGAAAATTAGTTATATGCCAAATTGAGTAAATATGAGTTTTGGCCATATCATGTGGTATTTTAGGATAGAGAAAGATAGAAATAGTGATAAAAAAAGAAGATTTATGCATGCTAGTTGATTTTAGTTGTAATTGTATCGTCTGTGATTGAAGATGGGTGAACTTGTAATTGAAGAATTTTTCAATTTGTGACTAAAGAGGATTTTGAGATTATTCTTAGAAGCAAATTTTGAATTTAAACTACTTCAAGGGCGGTATCTAAAATTCATTGCACCATACAGAATAATGTCTATAGAGTTAAAGAATTGAAAAAGGGAAAATTGGTAGAGTGAGTTATCCATAAAGAGGTTTGTTAATTTAGCTTAATAAAGAAGATGATAGTGTGTGGTTACATGTTGATGATAAGTAAATAAAAACTATGCATGCTTATTTGGTTTTAACCCTGATTATATTTTTTTATATATATTGGTTTGAGATGGATATGAAAAATTATTTAGCCAATATTGAGGAATCAATGAAGACTAGTACAAGGGTAATGGATGTATTTATAATCAGAGAATTTCTTAATGTGTTCCAAGATGAAACACTGAAATTACTGTTATACCGAAGAGTAGAATTGAAATAGAATTGTCAGATTGAATAATTCTTCATAAGGGGTAGCGATTCAGTCTATAAAAGAAAAAGATGTAGGCAATTAAATAGTAAACCAATGAAGGATGATTATCCGTAATTGAGAAATGAAGGGCTGCTTGATTAATTGAGAGGTGCTATAGTATTTTTGAAGATAGACTCAAGACGAAGATATTGCCAACTTTAAGTGATAAAACATTTTATTTCCAAAATAGTATTCGAAGCTAGAAATGGATGGTATGAATTTCTGATTATGTCGTTTAGATTGATTGGTACACCAATTGCGCTTATATCATCAATGAACAAGAGTTTTCGATAAGTTTGAATCAGTTATGATTATCTTTATTGTTAATATTTTCATTTATTTATCAAGTAGAGAAGAATATGAAAAATATTTCTTAACAGCCTTGCAGACAATGGTATGTTAAACTTAGCAAATGTGAGATTGGAATGGCAGAAAATGTTTTTTTTTGGTACATAATTATGAAGGAAATGAATTAAAGCTTACCAATGAAGTTTTGAAAAGCTAGTAGAAGCATATACTACTGCTTTTATCCTTGTTATATCAATCGAGAATGGAGGTTTAATGGGTTCTTTTAAGGATTCAAGATAAGAAATGGAAAATATGTGACGGTGCGATGTGATGATAATAAATTGCATATTGTATAGTTTTGATTTCATAAGAAGAAATACTCAATTTATGATTCAAGGTTGTTATTGTTCATGTTTTAATAAAGAATTAAAGACAATGAATATGAAGGAATTATATTTGATGCTTGTGAAGAATCAAAGGTTGAAGCACATTCTTCTTTAGAAGTGTTCAGTGAGTATTATTGGCAAAATTCTTCCTAGTAGTGGCTATCACTAAAGCGAAGCCACAAGAAGATTATGACATAAAAGTACAATATCCAATTATTACAGGGAAGTTGCCTTTACTAACAGTGTTAAATGAAAAGGATGAAAGATAATGTCGAGTATTGAAATACGTTAATTACAGAAATATTTAAGCCACTATTCTCTGAAAGAAGCTACTTGGAAAGTGGAAGTACAAATGAGACAGAAGTATCCATTTTTATTTCTTGAAAGTGGAAGTAGTGAGTAATAAATTTTGAGGATGAAATTTTTATAAGGAGGGAAGAATTGTAACACCTGCATCTTAAATGCACTATTCATGCATTATACTTTCATATTATATAGAGTTCAGTTATGGATTAGATTTAAGTTTGGATATGTATATGTGGGTAGAGATAGACCTAATTGTAAGGTAAGTGTGGATTGATTTGTTATAATAGGAAGTTGTGGAGTATTATGTAATTATCCAAGTTCATTAAAGGGCTAGAGAGATATTTTGGTGATATTTCTGTATATTTTATTAAAAGATATTATAGAGATAATTATCGTTAATTATCTAACTGCTTATTATTTTATTCTTTGTTATGATTATAGTATTTAATTAAGGGGACACTTCTTGTCCAAATGGAGCATTTTGATTGGTGTAGGTTTATTGTGAGTGTGGGTGTGTAAATGTTTAGTTGTGTAGAGAATTTTGAGAGGAAAAGAATAAGAGAGGGTTTTGATAGCTTTGGGAGATTTTGAGAATTCGCTACTCATCTAGCAAGGATTTTGGAGAGCTTTAGAAGATTTATAAATTGTTTGAGCATCAATTAGGTAAGCCATATATTTATTTTTGGTTTATTGAAATTAGGTTTTGATGTTGTGAATTCGGGTTCTGTTTTTCATATGCATTAGTCTTCGTGTTTTGATCATAACTCGAGTTGTAGAGCTCTGATTTGAGCAAGGTTAGATGATCTGGAAACTTCAGTGTGTTCTCTACAACATTTATGTTTTGAGCCAGAGCTGATTTTACTGTTAATATTGACTGGAAGAGCTCGACATGTTCTTACTTTTGTTGTCACCTCAGTTTTGCCCTAATTTAATAAAAAATCCATAGTTTATTTCATACATGTCTGATTTAGGTAATTCTAATTGTAATTTGAATTAGTATCATATGTCTAACTTTAAGATTATTTTTATGATTTTTGGACATGTGAGTGAATTATTTGGATGCATTGAACATTAAGTATAGAGTTGCACTTAGTTGTAATTAGTTGAGTTGGATGCAAGAGTCAAGCTTGTTATATAGTATTGATATGTAGTTATGTGTAAGAGTGGACAAGGATAGAAAAGATACCAATCACTAAGACAGCTTTGCTTTTGAAGGAGTTGAAGCTTGTTGGTAAGTAATTATTATTATAATGCTTATATGTAGTGATTTTCAAGTAACTATAGTTATTTAAATATATTGATTGTGTATGCCATTTAAGTGGCAAGCATGATGAATATATATATATGAATCTGTTGTTGTGGAAAGCATGATGGATATATATGAATATGTTATTGTGGAAAGCATGATGGATATATATATGAATATGTTGTTATGGAAAGCATGATGGATATATATATGAATATGTTGTTGTGGAAAGCGTGATGGATATATATGAAAATGTTGTTGTGAGAAAACATGACAAATATATGTATATATATATATTGTTGTGAGACCATTGAATGGTCGATTGAGCATTTATGGTGATGGATTGTGAATATTGGTACTTATGAGTGCAAGCCACTTGATGTGGTATGAAATGATATGTTTTGCTTATGAGAAAGGTGAATTGTGATTTACTATAAGAAATAGAAATGATGAGAAATGAAAAGGGATGCTAAATTGTGATTGTATAATTGTACATATGCATTGTGATATGTTATGAGAATGATTGAAATATATGCATATGGCATGATGTGAGGAATGTGAGGAAAATGTGTGATAGTGGGACTGAGCCGGGTGGATAGTCCCCATTGATATTTGTAAGATGGGCAGGCTGAGTCGGGTATATAGCTACCTATATGAGAAGTGAGACTGAGCCAGGCAGATAGTCTCACTAAACGGCCATTTAATTGATATTGAAAGTGTTAGGAATATAGCCAATGAGGCTAAGTGTGAGGTTAATGTGTGAGGAAAGGTACATCCAGATACTAACTTGCATAAACATGCATTGTTGCACCATATTTGCATACATATTGAATATGAGAATTTATGAATGAATTAAATGGGAGGATGTTTTTGTGGTTTACTTGGAATGATGTAACTTGATGTATTTGAGACATCAACAATTGAGGTTTGGTGTTTGTATATATTATTGTGGTATTGAATATTGCAGAGGTTTGAACACGGCTAAATGGTGTTTAAAATACGGCCGTGTGAGAGAGAAATTGTGTAAAGAAGAAATGCCCAAAAATCAGGACAACTCGGCCCACCGTGCCGAGTTGAGAGGGACTGGGCACAAGGTGCCTCTGTGCCAACTTGGCACGCCGACATGAGTCGGCACTGCTGCATTGCTGATGAGCGTGACTCGGCACCGAGGTTTGAGTCAGCACCAGAGGTTGTTGTCTCGACTTAGCACGCCCCTAATTTTTCACTAGGTTGCTTCTTTTGCATTTGTGGGCACCGAACTTGATTCCAGTGCACTCCAGTGAATAATTTTTTTAAAACATGAGATTAGCTTAATGACTTTCGTTATTTTATAAAGGTTTGGTGGGCAGCTAACTATTTTATATATTTTCCTTAATTAGTTCTTGAGGAGAACTATATGTAAACTTATCTTGATAATTGCTTATTGAGTCACAAGCTCATTCCTTTGCAAATGTGGCTTTCAGGCTTTGATAGATAGCCTAGCTTGAGGCTTGTTAATAGAAAGCTTGAAGTGAGTTTAGTCATGAGCTCAGGTGGGTCAAAAAGGCAGGCTTGGTGTCGACATCTCCATCCACATAAACATTGATCATTATGGCATTAGGACAATTTGTATTAAATCATGAATCTATTTTGATATAAAGTTATGTATGTATTAAATGTACAATGTATTTATATAATAAGAGTTTTGTATAAAAATGCATACAAATTATCAGAAAGTTTTTCTTATGCCACGTGGTTGTATTATTGTTTACACACTTGTATGTGGTACCTGGAGAGTGTCACAACTTATCTTTCCTTCCAGGTAACTGTGATTTAAAGAAAATAATTTCCATCAATTAAGATAAGTATCAGGCCCATTGTCCCTCTTAAGATAAAAGAGGGTTAAGCCTTATTAAGGTTATTTTTTTTCCTACTGTATTATTTGGTTAATCTTTTTATAAGAGTCATAACTATTAGTTAATAAATTTTCAAATATTTTTTATGAGCCACCATAGAGTAAATCCTACAAATTTAAATATACCAAAAATGATATTCTTGGCAATCTAGACATCAAGTGTATTAGAGGTACTAATAGAATTAACTAATTTGATTAGATTGATATTTATTTTTTTTTATTAATAGAAAGGTAAAGTGACCTAAATAGTAATAAATTGCATAACAATGAACATCACTCTCCTTTTAATTCAAGTGATAATAATTTTACAATGAAAATAATTTTATAAACCAAACTAGTCGCTGACGGGTAAGGTAACTAGGCCCATCGAAGCTGGAATCAGATAGAAATGAGTGAATGGCGGGAATTGAGTTGAGATTGAGAGGCAGAATCAAAGAATCAGAAGCAGTAGTTGCACTAACAATGAATCTATCAACTCCGGTGAAGTGAATACATAGCATACATTCAAAAGAAGAGGACGCTTTTGAATAAAATACATTAAGGGTGTGTTTGGTTCAAAAGAATTCCACAAAATTTTGTGGAATTCATTTGCAAATCCAAATTTGTGTGTTTGGTTCAAATCAATATTTAATGAAATTCATTTCCAATTCCAATTTTTTAATTCTATGGAATTTGACATTACTAGTTCAAATCTTTAAAAAATTGTGAGGATTTGCAAATGAATTCCACAATTTTAAAACTATACTTTCATAAAGTCAAAAATACCCTTACTTATTATTTTTATTTTCAAATTCTATATTTGTCTTTCCCTACATTCTTTTTTTTA
>CATIWO010118392.1:0-25486 GCA_949673435.1 Macaranga tanarius | reverse complement strand
ATCACTAATACAAATATGTAAATATTTTTATAAATATTATTTTATTAACTTTTAAAATATAACATATATTTTATATAAATCATTATATTACAATGAACAATTTATTATATTTATAGTATATGTAAATATTTTTATAAATATTATTTTATTAACAATTTATTATATTTATATTATAATAATTTATATATTTTTAATATAAAAATTAAAATAAAATTAGTATTTAATAAATATTTTAAACACGTGCGTTGCACGTGAGAGAAAAACTAGTACTTATAAATTCTTTAATCAAAATCAAACTATAAACTAGCCAATGAGCAGACTAATTGGCTAATGCACTTAGACCATTACATGTAGTTGGCTAATGCACTCAGACCCTTACATATAGTAGGAGCGTGGTCTTGAATTTCATTCCTACATGGGATGTGTTTGTAATGTTTCTTGAATTTGATGAAATGGAGGTGAAGTCTAGAATTCCATTCCTATATGGGTGTCTTTGTAATATTTTTTGAATTATTTATTATAGTTATCTGCGGTTTGTTTGATTATGATTTGATAGTGATATAATTGAGGATAGACGAGAAAATGATAAATGAATTCTAAAAAATCAAACTATAAATTAACCAAATATCACCACTCTTTTCTAATTTCTTAACTAGCTACAACTTTTTCTCTATCCTACTAGCAAACAATGAAGATTATCCAATTTGATCCTCCTTTTTGTCCAATAACTATCACTAGCAAATTACGAGAGCATTATTTTGTTTCTATACCAATAGATTTGACAGTACTATTGTAACCACGTATCACCACCCTTTTCTAATTTCCTAACTTATCCTATTAGCAAGTATTGAAAATTATCCAATTTGCTCCTTTTTTTTAGTACATCTTACCAGCAATAACTAGCACTAGCACATTGAATTACGAGAGTATTATTTTGTTTCTATACCAATAGACTTGAGGCCGTTGTTGTGGTTTAATATTATATGTGCGGTCTAAGATCAATCTTGCATAATTTTAAACCATTTAAAGGCTCTTGAACTTTTTACTTTTTTTCATTGATCCTTATTGAATTTTTATCTTTGATTGATACTTCAAACTTTTATTTTTCTAATTTATGATCCTTAAGTTAACGTCTATTAAATTTAAAACAAATTTCCATCAATTTATTTTAGGTTCTAAATAAATTATTACATTTATTTGAGTACTTGAATTGTTAATTTTTAAAAATTTGTTATCTTTTGGTAGACATTTGCGAAACACATGGAATAAATAACATATAATGCGACTATTTAATAAAACTTATAAATATTTTTCATAAGTTTGAATTTGACTCGATATTGGCTCATAGAGACACTCTAATTTAACTCGAGCTCAACTCTTTTCTTAATTTTTAATTTTTATATTTAAATAATTTAATTTTAATTTACTTTCACTAATTAATAATATAAATTTGTAATTCTTTCACTTTCGATACACAAAGTGGGTAGACTTAGAACATGACATTTTTTATGATTCTCCAAGCTTTCTAATGAATCATTTATAGTAGAAAAACTGTGAGAACAACAAATTAACAAGCTGTAATCAGGTACCAAATCAATCTACAAAAATGTCCATCTCCAATATAAACAATCTAACAGATTCATTCACCATTCTCCAGCCACATGGACTTAATTAAGTACATGAACCACTGAAACATAGAAACGGACATGGAGAAATAACATTTTTCAAAAATATAGGAAAAACCTAAACATTGTTATTATGAAGCATTTCATTAACATCATTGATGATGAGGCAACTTGGTCTCTTAAAGGTTCCAGCAGCAGCAACCTTATTTGATAAGGAGGCTACTTGGCGTTGACCAATTCTTCACTCACCTGATATCACACCCATTACAATTGACATGAAATGGACCTTGCAAGAAAATGATGGAAACTTTAGTTTCCTTTTGGTTTATGTTAATTAGGAAATTGTTTGCATTTTAATTCCAAACTCAGGTATTACATCCAGCATTTTGATTTAGATGGAATAAAGTTCTGATTTTTTTTTTTTTTTGGGAGAGAGAGGGGGCAGAAATATAAATTTTAAGTGGTTAATAGAATTTAATTCTTTAAGGGTCCACTTCGATTCCACCTCTGTAAATAGATTATTTTTAGATGCTTGCATGGTGTAGTAAAAAAAAAAATTATAGTTGTTCAAAAATATATATTTTAAATATTTCAAAGAACTAATATTTTATGATTTTTTTTAATAAATTAGCTTTAACTAAAATTTTAATTTTAAATTTTATATATTTAGAAACAACCCAAATACCATCGAACTAAATTTTTATTGACAAATTCTTCTATATTTAACAAATCAAAAGCGATTGCCATTTGCCAGTATGTGAGCGGTTTATCCCTCACTTTTGTTGAAGGGTTTTCAATTTTTTTTTTTAAGGAAAAAATGAATATATTTTTTAAGGAAAAAAATGAATCTTTCATTCATTGAAGATTAAGAGTATATATTGATAAAAAAAATTAACAATAATATCAGTACAATTAAGAAATATTAAAATAAAATTTCACTGAAGTTATAAAATTTCTTGTTATTATTTTTCAATCGCGTTGATAGAGTTCTTCCAATTTGCAACTCGACGATCCGTATGCTCCACTCAATGACTTTATTTAGCCATAAATCGACTTTTCTGGTCTTTGAATGAGTCCAATTGTAGAAATACCATTAGAAAAATTATAATAAGGAGAAAATTAACCATCTAAATTCTACACGAGAAAATCATAAAAATCTCATTAAAGGCAAGAACTATATGAAGAAAAATTCATCAATTTCAATAAAAAAACAACGGATCTCTGATCTGTATTTATTCAATGCAAAAACAGAATAAAGCAAATAAAATAGAAATAGGAAAGACCACTGCCGAAAGATGATCAGTGGTGGTCAAGATGAAAATTTTGAAAAAGAGGTGGCTAGGGTTTCAAATGAATGTTTGTACATAAGTTGGAAAAAATGAATCATTCATTCTTTAAAAAAAAAGTAAACACACATCTTAATAAATCAAATAATACAATTAAAAATATAATTAAAAAGTACTAAAATAAAATTTTTACTTTAATCATAAAATTGTTTGACGATATTTTTCAATTACGTTGACAGAACTATTTTAATTTGTAATTCAGCGATCTGCTCAACAATCTATATGCTCCACTTCATGGTATTAATTAACCATAAATCGAGTTTTTAGTTTTTGAGTCTAATTACAGAAATATCAATAAATATTTCATAAGGAAAATAACTATAAAATCCGTGAACGACAACCATCAAAATCCCATAAAGGATATTAATAATTCCATGAAAAAAATTTCAAAAAATACAATAAAAGGCAAACATATAAGAGATTTGTATCTATTGAATGCAAAGAAATAAAAGAAAGTAAAGAAAATAGAAAAGAACAACGATGGACCACTATCAATTTAAGAAATTATCAATGTTCGCCAAAAATGAAAATTTTTATGAAAAATCTAGAGAAAAAAAAAAGAGAAAATAGACAACCAATTTTGAATTCTATTAGTTTTTATTTATGAAAATAATTTCTATCCAATTTTTTTTTTAAAAAAAAAAAAAGAATTGTCTCTTTATTATATAATTCATCAATATTTATAAAGTCATTTGACTTCTTTATTAATAATAAAAGAAAATAAAAAATAATAATAGGTGCTTACCAAGTGATCCTAACTTTTCGCTCCTCTCAATTTAAAAGGAAAATTTTTTTTTATATAGTTTATTAATACTTTAATTATTTAATTTTTCTATTAATAATAAAATAAATATTTTCTCATACCAATTGGAGAAGCTTGAGCTGTTGATTATTTGTATTTTCTCATAAAAATGTTAAAAAAAAAATTATGAAAAGAACACTACTTTTTAACCATTAAATCATGCATTTTGAATTGTAGGTAATTCTTTGTAAAATTCATCATATGTTTCTTTCTCTGTAACTATAGCCAAGTACATAATTTTATCTCTAAATTTTATTAAATTATATCATTGCACTATTTTCTTTAATATTATAGGAGAGTTTCATCATTTATATCATCATAGATTGGTGAACTCATAACTTTTTTCAAAGAAAAATTTTATGACTTCACTATTAAACCTTCGACATCTTCTACTTTCTTTTTTTTTTTAACATGATGAATATTGCATTTATTGAAAAGGGTTTACAACGACTTGGAGAAGAAAAAATTTCCTCCCGTTGTTAACAAACTATAGGACTAACTGCAGACACTAAAAACAACTCCCTACCAACTTGGGGATTCCATATTAGAGACCACTTCTAGTCAAATTGCACAGAGCTGACTAATGATGGTAGAAGAGCTTTTAACAGTAAAACAAACAAACAAACAAAGAAGCAAACAGAAAATCACCTAAACAACAACAACAAACAAACAAAACAACAACACAAACAACAACATTGTCTTATAAGATCAAGACCCGCAAAAGACGAGAACACTATAGCGACTGACCAAAATTACAACAGTAGCATCTGTTGCAGTGGTGGCCGGATCATCATGATCCCTATCTACTGAAGCCAGATCTGTAAACATCCAGCAAAAGGAAAGCCAAATACTAGGAGGAAGAAGGTTTGTGGTGATTTTTTGGCCAAAAATGACCAAAAAAACCACCAAAAACCAGTAATAGTGTGGTAAGAAAAGATAATGAACAGTAGCTATGTGTTGGCTATCATGACTTCAAGAGCTATTGGCTATCAAGAGCTATTAACATTTGTTGTTCGACATCTTCTACTTTCGATACTACGTTTTATATTACCTTTTAATATTTTGACCTTATACCAGATGTAAACAAACAAGGCTGCTATCAACATAAATGTATGAGCTTTTGTACAAAATAATAACAATAAAGTAATGTCGCATATGTCTCAAAAAAATTTCAGCACTTTACACTTACTTTTATTTACTTACTATCTTATCCCTTAGTACCCAAAAGTTTTATCTTTTTCAATTCTGCCCTCATTGCCCACAACTATCCTTTGTCTCAGCAAAATTCAATAACAAAAGGAGCCTAGCCTGTTTATAGAGAGAAAATCTCTTCCATTAGCACTGTTAACTTTTCTTATTCTTTAAGTTTCTTAACTTATGCAAAAGATTATGAGTGTCAAAATCTATATACAAAATAATTAAAAAAAATGATTTAATAGTTAATTTTTTTGAAAAAATTAAAAATGTAAATTTTTTTGAAACAATCCATAATATGTTGTTAACCAACAAAATTCAGGTATTAATTTTTGGAAAAATCTATCCATGAATCCACTATTATATATATTTATATACAATTTATGAATCGCTACGGTTTTTCTCATTATCATCATTTATGGACTATAAAGAAGTTTTGGAATGTAATCACTCAAATTGAATATTGTCTAACTAATGAAATCCATCTCTTAATTTTTGAAAAAAAAAAAAATCTATCTATACAACTACTTTTTTATATTCACATATATAATTTTATGATTCTATCAAAACAACTATCTTGTAGATTTTTAACTATAGTTTTTTACTAATTTTATGTCAATAGACTTCTAAGCCTAGCTCTAAACTAAATAATATTTAAAAAAAAAAAAAAAGCTTTAAAAATATTAGCTTGTAAATTTAGATGATCCATGCATCAATTAACTTTTTTTTTTTATTTAACATATCCATACATCAATTAACTTGAGCTCAAATGATCGAACAAGTTTAACATTTTAATTTGAGTTTGATTCATTTAGTTTAATTAATAAGCTTAAATGATTTTTAATTAAGGATTAATTATTATTTATCTCATAAATTTAACCATTATACTACTAAATTTCTAATATTTAAAAATTATATATTATTTTTATTTTTATTATATTATACTAGTTACTTTTTTGTCAAAAGTTTTATTCAATTGTTAAGAAATAATGTTTATATTTCTTAATGAAGTATGTACCACAAAAATTTAAATAATTACTAGTAAATTAATAAATAAATAAAAATAAATCGTTATTATTATTACAGTTTAAGACGTAGGTTATTCGATTTAATGTTATCTATTTAGTAATTGTAATTTTATTTTATTTTTTTTGACTCACTATAATATTTATCATATTAATTTTATTATTTATTTTCATTATTATTATTATTATTAAGACATAAATATAAAATAAAATAAAAAATAATTAATCATCATCATCTACCGCCAAGCAAACAACAAAGCATCACTCAACACAAAAACATTTTCCTGTGACCCAACATTGACGTCCCTCTCCTTCTTCTCCTTCTCTGCAAGTCCTCTTCTCTCTCCATTCTATTCCACTGCTAAATTTTTATTTTTGTGTTTTTTTTTTTACTAATTCATCACAATACCTTTTTTTTAATATATATATACACGCACAAATCCATACTTATTATTATTTTTTTTTCTGTTTTTTTTGTTGTTGTTGTGATCTCAATTTTTTTTCTCTGATAATTACCTCTCTTATTCGCTCCTCGATCTCTCCAATCGCGTATTTGAGCTGCTTCAGTTTTCCTTTAATTAAAGGTTTGTTTGTAATTGTTAATTGTAATTTTTGTTTTTAATTATTATTTATTTGGTTAGGGTTTTTGTGTGTGTAATGTTATTTTGATGAATGTCTTTATTGTGGTGAAATCAGGATATGGTTATGTACTGATGAATCAAGGAGTTAATATGCAGACTATATCTTCAGTTGACTCCAATTCGCTTGAGGTTTGCTTTCTAAGTTTAATTACTTCTTCTTCTTCTTTGTTTTTTTAATTGATTATGCGTAAATTCGTTGTTTTGTGGATTTGGTTTAGTGAGGGTTTAGTTGTATTGTTAATGATTACATAGAAAGTAGATAATTATTGCTCTTGTTTTATGTTCATGAATTTTTAGCTTAATTTTTAGGTTTTTAATTAAATATATGCTGTGTAATGTCAGCTCAAAGTGATTTATACTATTGTTCTGTTGATTTGGAGTAAATTTATTTTTCCTTTTAGCTATAAATTTATTTCACCTTTTAGCTATAAAGTTCATTTTAGAATTTTTCCAGTATGTGTAGTGTATGTTTAATAGTTTGGATTCTACTTTGTAACTTTGCTTTTAAGATCTTTTAGGGTTTTCCAGATTTAGCCACGGGTTTGCTATAGTTTGTCAGAATTTCTTTTTTACTGGTTTTGTTATAAAGTTGTGCCTTCCCTCTATGTGTACGTGGACATGAGTAGATGTCGCTCTTTGCATCTGACAGTGCAAGGATGAAGAAGATTATGGATTATTGATTTTGTTTTTGCTGCTGTGAGGAACTGTGTTTCGTTGTGGAGTGTAGACTGCTTTATTTTATAATTGTCATGGAGCTTCCCTTTGTAAAGATTGAGTGATTTTGTCTCTTTAAAATTTTACTCTGCGAGTTATAGTTTGTGTTATGTGAGATAGGACTTAGTCTTTGTATGCTTTTCTGTTAGTTTTGTGTGATGCAATGCTTGCTTCTGTGTGCCACATTCAAGAGAGTGTGAAACTTACTATCACTATTTATGTAATTGCTTCTAAAACTATGTTGAAATTTGAACAGGAGCTAATTTGAGATTATGAATTCTGATTCTTCTATAATGTAATTGCATGACCCACCTGCTTGCTAGTTTAGTTTAAATGGTTTCAATTAACAATTTACATTTATGCTGTTTGTAGAGGTAGTCAGAAACTAGTATTCATCATAATATGTGTAGGCTTAAGCTGGTTTTCTCAGAAAATATATGCTTTAATACATTTACAGATTTCCTTATATCTGTAGTTGATTGTTACTTTAATTGTTTTAAAATTTCTGTTGGCTTCTGCTGACAATTCAATATTAAGACGTATTTTTTACTTCTCTCTTTAGACTCGATATACTGTTGATGCAAGTCAACCACATGCCTCATCATATTATCCGTCGACCTCTGGACCTGAAGCTGCTTCTTGGACCATGCATAGGGTAGAGAACCGCTCTGCAGAGAATGGGACTCCTTTAAATTCCACTCTTCATCATGATCAACACACAGAGCCACCCAGGAATGTTCAACACAGTCTGGATGCAACATCTCTTTCTAGTTCATCGACCTTGGAGGCAGCAAGCTCCTCACAAGACTATAGTAGCTATGCGTCATACTCAAATGCTACGGATCCATATGGCTATGCAAGCACAGGATATCCAGGCTACTATAATGGCTATCAGCAGCAACCTAACCATTCATACTCTCAGCAGCCACCTAACCATGCATATTCTCAGCAGCCTAACCATGCGTACTCTCAGCAGCAGCAGCAGCAGCCTAACCATGCGTACTCTCAGCAGCAGCAGCAGCAGCAGCAGCCTAACCATGCATACTCTCAGCAGCAGCCTACTCATGCATACTCTCAGCCTATAGGAGCATATCAAAACACAGGTGCTCCTTATCAGCCTCTTTCTGCATTTCAGAATACAGGGTCTTATGCTGGGACTTCAAGTTATTCAGCCACTTATTACAATCCTGGTGATTATCAGACATCTGGAGGTTACCCAAGTAGCGGATACAATAACCAGTCTACATTGTGGAATGATAGCAATTATGCAACTTATACGACTCAGCAGTATTCAAATTACGCTTCAGACACAACAAGTGCTTATAGTTCTGGTACTGCACCTGCAACTTCAATAAATTACCAACAGCAATACAAGCAATGGGCAGATTACTACAATCAAACAGAAGTAACTTGTGCTCCCGGGACTGAACACTTGTCTACTTCTAGTACATCCAATCAGGGGACTTCAGCTTCTGGTGTTACTGCTGGGTATCCAAATTCCAGCAACCAGCTTCCTGCATCTTTTACAACCTCTTTGAGGCTGGATTCCACTTCATCAGAATTGCCTTCTGTGCAGGTTTAGTATCTCTTTCATTCACAACTTAGAAGTTGTTCGATGCAAAATGAATTTTCTTAAGAAAATTGCTTGTTAATGCTGTTTAACATTTCCTTTAAAGAAAGTGTTTTGGCATGTTTTATTTCTGATTTAAGAATTGAGAGATTAAATTTTATTAAAAGTGTGTGCTTCCAATAGTATTTGCACTTAATTTTTGTGGATTGGTAACTTTTTTTTTTTTTGGGACAGTCAATTCCATTGCATCCCCTTTCTTATGATAGCATATTGGTTTTCTTTGTGTCAGTGATAGCTATTTCCATTGCGTTTTTTTTGTCTTTCATTAGAAATCAGTAAGATATTGTAACCTTGGCATTACATGTTATACAAGTTATTAGAGACCTTATGGCGTGTTTCCATTTGTCAGCCTCTGCCAGTTATGGTCTCAGTTGACTATCTGAACCTGCAACCCCAATATATCCTGCATTATTTGGATTCGTGGGATATGACACATTATTGCATTTGGTTCAATTCATATCTCAGAACTGGTTGAGTCGTCTAAATTTTTCTTTTCTTGTTTTCTTGTCAGGTTGGGGCAGCAACTGTTGGCACTCATGATAGCTACTGGAAACAAGGGGCTTCAAGTTATCAAAATCATTATTCTAGTCCTACGCAACCGCACTTTCAAAAATCTTTGGATTCAAAAACTTATGATAATTTTCAGGAACAACAAAAGACTCTTCCTCAAGGTCCTAATTCGCAATATCCTGCTGCTCATCAGGTGCCCCAGAATTATCAAGCTCCTGTACAAACAATTCCATCGCTAGATACACGAAGGGCAAGCAAATTACAGATTCCAACAAATCCCAGAATTGCTTCAAATTTGGCTTTGGGTTTGTTAAAAACCGACAGGGATGGTTCTACAACCAGTGTGGCAGCAAAACCTGCTTATATTGCTGTCTCTATTCCAAAGCCAAATGACAAACTGCTGCCTAATGATGCTGCTGATTCCATCCTTAAGGTTAGTCTACTCTGACATGATCTTTATATTTTCATGAAATTCACTGTACTGTGAGTAAGATGCATGTTCCGTAGTTGTTTGACATCCTTGGATAACATCTTGTCATTTGATCTGAAGCTTCTTTGGCATACTTCCTATTTTTTAAAAAAACTATATAATGTTACATTTTCCTAGATCACTGATTTCATGTGAAAGTTGATAACCTTCTTTTTACTTGCAGCCTGGAATGTTCCCCAATTCATTACGCTTTTATGTTGAAAGGGCTTTGAAACGTTGTCGAGATCAGTGTAAGAATGATCCACAAACAAAAGCCTGTCAGGCTGTGATGAAGGAGGTGAGTTGTATCATCTATATAAGCTGTTCTGGTAACCGTATGGAAATTTTAATTTGAAACCATATTTGTAGATTTGACTTTTTTCACTTTCATCCTTTTTCTCATTGGCATGATCCTAAGTTTGAAACTTAATATGATGATGTTTAGCAAACCTTGATGAATGAAACAATGAATTTGTCACAAAATAGATTTAAATGCTTTTGATAGGGGATGTATTAAACCTTGAAGCTACATCTTCAAAGAGTTGTTTCTTGAAGCAATGTCTTTCTTTTCTCTTTCAATGATTTCTTTCATTGCACTTCACTAACTAATTGATTTTTGGTGGCGTTTTTATGAACTCTTTTGTTTTTGCAGGTCATTACTAAGGCAACTAATGATGGTACACTTCACACTCGAGACTGGGACACTGAGCCTCTTTTTCCATTACCAAATTCAGATTTTGTTGATAAGGAGTATGCATCTTATGTCTTATTATCAAATCTGACCCCTTCTCTATTGTGGCTTGAATTCTTGTCTCCAGTTTCTGATGACATTTGGAAGTATTATCATTGAAACACTATTTTTCAGTCAGTAATTTGTGATGTTTTTTTGGTTACAGGAGTTCACAATCTTCAACTCCTGTTGCTTCGTTGCCGAAGTATAAAAGAAGTCCAAGCAGAAGACCCAAGAGTAGGTGGGAGCCTTTACCTGAGGAGAAATCTACTGAAAAGCCGGTTTCTGCTGGTATTGATAATGTAAAATATGCTGGTTGGGATAGAAAGGTATATTATTTATATTTTTGTCTCGTATTCATTTCCTGTGTATTTGACTTATCTTCTTTTTTTTTTTTTTTGGCTTTTATATCAGAAGAAATTAAGTTTTATCTCAGCTGGTTTTGATCATTTAATTATTTTGTTTTTCTATGCAGCCTTTAAGTGGGAATCTTGAGAGCAAGGATGATGCTTTCAGTAACATCAAGTTCTCTTTATCTGAGCAGAAAGCTATTAGTAAAACTGCCCAGAGGCCACACAAGAAGCAACGCCTTGCTGATGGTTTTAATAGTGCTGAAAATGGTGATGCATCAAGTGATAGTGATAAGGAACAAAGCTTGACAGCTTATTATTCTGGTGCAGTAGCACTTGCCAATTCACCAGAGGAAAAGAAGAAACGTGAAAGTCGCTCAAAGCGTTTTGAAAAAGGGCAAGGGCATCGATCAGATATTAGTTATTTCAGACCAAAAAATGTTGGAGCTGGAAATTTGTATGGTAAACGAGCTAGTGCCTTGATGCTTAGCAAAAACTTTGATGATGGTGGAAGTAGGGCTGTTGAA
The DNA here is from genome assembly GCA_949673435.1 of Macaranga tanarius. NCBI lineage: Eukaryota > Viridiplantae > Streptophyta > Magnoliopsida > Malpighiales > Euphorbiaceae > Macaranga > Macaranga tanarius. The sequence goes on along the minus strand of CATIWO010118392.1, from coordinate 13,923 downwards.
GACATTGACTGGGATTCACTAACTGTTAAGGGGACCTGCCAGGAAATTGAAAAACGGTATTTGCGCCTCACTTCTGCACCTGACCCTTCCACTGTGAGTATCCAATGTCCTATTATCTTGGGGAAATTTGAGTAAGAAATGGACTGTATATGAAATCTGATTACTTTGGCTTAAATCTATGTTCTTTTACAGGTGAGACCAGAAGAAGTGCTGGAGAAAGCTCTGCTTATGGTTCAAAATTCTCAGAAGAACTACCTGTATAAATGTGATCAATTGAAGTCTATTCGCCAGGATCTAACTGTACAACGAATACGAAATCAATTAACAGTTAAGGTGTGTTACTGTTTGGTATCTTGTCTTTAGTAGCTTTATGTTCTTTTTGACTGACGCTTTATTTGAGCTTGGTTGTGTGATTATATGTTATAACTATGGAACATTTCATGCCTTATGCTCTTGTTTTCCCCATTTTTCAGGTGTATGAAACTCATGCTCGGTTAGCATTGGAAGCAGGGGATTTGCCCGAGTATAATCAGGTTGGCAGCTCTACACCATGGCCAGAAAACATTTTATTTTCTTTCTCTTGGCATAGTCTTCATTTTAATTCTTCTTTTGCTGCATTGCTCATGCATCCATGAGTCCTTGATTTTCGTCCTGAGATGGGAGTCTTTTTTCCATTTAAGGGATAGCCCGTTTTACTATGAGGTGGTTGGTAGCTGTTGTGGGTCTCCGCTGCTGCACTAGTGATAGCCCATTGTATTTAAAGCTTTATTATAAAAATTCACTTGGCTCATTTAATTTTCAGCACTTCTTGATGGCAAAATTTAAATTCTCTTGAAGATCTTTCTTTCCTTTGTGGAATTAGTACTCTTTTTTTTTTTTTTGTCACATTACAGTAGTAGAAGAACCTGTGGAAATTTGTTTCTATACCTGAATTTGAGATCACTTAGATATGTATTTTAGGAAAAAATGTTAGAAAAATAGTGCATGAGAAGTTTCTAAAGAAGCAATGCCTGAAGATGTCTATCTACTATGTGTTCTGTGCCATCTTCAATTCAGCTTAGTGAAATTTTAGTTAAATGTAAGAGGCTACAAGCACTAGCTTTTGTTTTCTGCTTTCATATTAAAAGTGGTATGCTTATAATAATTTTATACGCTGCTTATATGTACTCACATCGCATTGTTTGATGGTTTGGATTTCTAAGTTGAAAAGAGCATAATTCTATCTTTTGTTTCTTTTACTATATACTATTTCTAGTTCCTAAAGATGCTTATATTTTATTAATTCTCTTTGTTTCAGTGCCAATCACAGTTAAAAACCCTTTATGCTGAAGGAATTGAAGGATGTCATATGGAGTTTGCAGCTTACAACTTACTCTGTGTTATCTTGCACTCTAATAACAACAGAGATCTTGTATCATCAATGTCAAGGTTAGTGAAATTTGCATAATTGTGGTTTCGCTCATCATGTGGTTTAAATATGTTCTCAGTGAAATTTGCATAATTGTGGTTTGCTTGTCATGTGGTTTAGATATGTTCTTGCCTGAATTCTCTTGCAGCAAATTTCTTCATGAAGAATTTTTAACCTGGTTATATGCATATTGTAGATTTTCTCTGTATTGATTAGAAAAATCTGCAAAAAATCACTTAAGTGGTAAATTTTCCTATTGTTAGCAGTTGTGGAATGTTACATTAAATTGACCTGTCTTAATGTGTACACCTAAATGCTAGACTACTTCCTGATCTGTGATAGTTAGCAGAACTATGCAAATACATCTTATGTTAATGCAGAATCACAATATTCAAACAAATAACAAAAAGTTTAGCCAGAGTGCACAATGCCTTTACATTTTCCTTTGAACTTTGATCAATAATATAAAGCTACTGTTTGAGTTGCCAGATTATCCAAGGAAGCGAAGAAGGATGAGGCTGTCAAGCATGCCCTCGCAGTTCGGGCAGCAGTGACCTCAGGAAACTATGTTATGTTCTTCAGATTGTACAAGGGAGCGCCGAACTTAAACACTTGCGTTATGGGTGGGTATAGATTTTGGAACTCTCCTTTCTCATTTGTGTATGTATGTTGAGTTGCCAATTCAATTTGTGAATGATTGGGATGAAACTTTGTATCTCTGCAGATCTCTGTGTTGAAAAGATGAGGTACAAGGCTGTAAGCTGCATATCCCGGTCATATCGCCCTACTGTACCTGTTTCATATATTGCACAGGTACTGGGCTTCTCCGCTGAAGGTGAAGGAAATGACCAGCACTCACATGGATTAGAGGAATGTTTAGAATGGTTGAAAGCACATGGTGCATGCGTCATGTCAGATAGCAATGGGGAGTTGCAGCTTGATGCAAAGGTATCTTCAATTTTACTGCATTCTAGGACATACATAGCATACTATGTACTTACTACTTAGTATCAACAACTTTTAACTTCTTTTAACTTAATAATATTGAGTTTAGTTGGGTCCTCTATGAATCAAGTCATTATAATGTCTTTAAAGTTATCTAAAGTATATTCCTGTTTGTCTTTAGCAATTCCATTATTTTTCGGTGTTTTGAGAGGGAATGTGCTTCAACTGAGTCAATCATGTGGATCATTCTGTTTCTCTCATTCACCTTCATTTCTTTCAAGGAAGGGGATAAATGGTTTATGTCCTTTTTAGAGTTAGGTTCGTGAAACCTCAGGGATATGCTCTCTGGTTTTAGAAATGACCGATGGCTATCTCATTGGAGGGCCATAACTGGTTCAGGAACAAGAATAAAATAAAATAAATTGAGTTTATTATTACTGTTATACAATTGATACTGCATATGCATTGTAAATTAAGGTTATTTTGAGCCTGTGATTTTGTTGTTTTAGGCAGTTGATATTGGAGGATAAGTTTAAGGGCTAGGTTAATGAGAATTTGTTCATCTGATGGTGGTATCTAGGTGTTCTTTTTTTTTTTTCTGGATTACATCAGAATAGAGTATCTAGGTGTTCTTTGAAAATGTAATTTTGTTAAGCTACAGAAGAGATTATGTAATAGACTGCCCAAAAAAAAAGATGAGCCTTATCTGCAAATTACTGCTTTGATATGCTTTAAGTGTCTAACCCATTTTGGTATTTGTACTGAATGGACCAAACATGGTATAAACTTTTGAATGTGTTTGGTTTCTACATGTTCAAATTCAATGAAAATTTTGTCTCATGTGATACTTGTTGTGTTAATGTGCAGGCTTCATCTTCCAGTCTCTACATTCCAGAACCTGAAGATGCTGTATCCCATGGAGATGCTAATCTTGCTGTTAATGATTTTTTCACACGGACATTATTGTAGCCAAGGTGATTGTATCTAATTGTATTTTATTGCATTAGTAAGAAAATCACGGAGATTGTGCAGCCCACAACAAAATGATGCACAAGCAGACGATAGGGTTAAAAGCCTGGATGGAATTTAGAGGTCAAGCCAGTGAGGGGTTGTATGTAGCTTTAGCGAGGGTAGTTCACAGATGTATAAAAAATTCAACTTAATGAAAAGAGAGCAAGTATTCCCCTTCAGAAATGGTTTGCCTAGAATTGTAGACGGACTAAGCTAGCACCATAGCATACAAATTAGACTTCCTTTTTTGTCTTGAACTATGATAAATTCTTTGTTGGGGAAGATGGAACGTGTCCAATATCACTCGAGGAAGGAGGAAATAAGAACAAATAGCAATTGTTGTATGTTTTTATCAATCAGAAATTATCGATTTTTTGATAGCCGATCAATAATCAGTGCCCAGTTATGCTTCTTTATCCAAGTTTATTTTTGCTCTCTTTATAATGGATGCTTATAAATGCTTGTGTTTATGTAGTTGTACATAGTAAAACTTAAATTATTGCATGGTGTGAAGCTCGAGCATAATGGTTGAAACCTGGCGGCTGGCACTCGAGGAAGTAGCTCTATTTCAAAATTGTGGCCTCATTTTTTTCATCCATTCTAAATTATAGACTATTTTCCTTCTGGAAAAATTGTTAATGTGCTAATTTATTAATACTATTGTTACTTAATGTGTATTTTTATTTGAAGTACCTAACTTTAGTCAAATAATATTAATTGTCTAATATTAATTAAAAAAAATATATATGCTAGGAAAAAATTCTATTTTAACTATACTAATTGTTTTTTATTTGATTTGGGTGAATTAAATTAAGCTAAGAAATTTGAGAGGGAGCAATATTTTCTTTTTCCAACAATCCAAATATGAAATGAAAATGCTGAGAGAAAACTGACCGTTGGTTCTTATGTCCCTTTCAATTTCATAGGATTAGAAAATAAAGTTATAATTACAATATTCAAGATAAAATATTGTATTTATAAAAAAAAAAATTGCCTTCTTAACTCTCTTTATTTTATTAACTTTGGGTGGGATCGATGTATAAAATGGTTTTGAAGGATAATGGCTAGAATATGAACATGAGTGGTTTTAATTAATTTTTTTTCATCAACAAAAACTTAAAAACAATTGTCTTCATTTGTTCCAAATGAACTCAACGTTGGTTCCCTGTAATTACGCTATGATTTTCTGCCTGATCAGAAAAATGGCATGGTAATACATAAATATATCGTAAAATAAGTTTTGAATTAATTCGAATCCAACATATTGAAATATAATCCATTTTTTAACACATACAATTTTATCTTCACATAATTTTCTTAAATTATTCATTTAACAAAACACCCAATTATATTTGACTTTATTAATTTTCGCACCAAACAATAACTTACATGTATTATAAATTCTCCAAAAAAATTAAAAACCTGTTACAACTTACAACTCATTAATATCCATCATTCTTTAGCAGTAGAAGATAGTGGCCAAATAGGCAAACAATAACTTTCTTGAAGGATAAGCACTAGAGAGGATTTAAGAAAATTAAAGTTTGAATAGTAGTTATGGCCATTAAAATTGCGTTAAACAAATTAATAAAATCACTGAAATATAACAAATCAATTTTTCTTTGTAAAAAAAAAAAAGGATAAAAACCTAACAGAGGAATAAAATTAAAATTAGCATCACCTTTGCATATAAATTTGAGTATTTACCTTGTGGGGGTCGAATTAGAGTAATCAGAATCTAATAAACTCTGGATACGAGTAGTTCAAACCAAAAAAAAAAATATATGTATTTACCTCATAGTTGCGAAGAGTCTTATTTTATTTCCTATTTTCCGTATTCAAATACAGTGTACTTTCTTTTCAAAAAGTAGTTATATACATGTTGGATTCTGTACGTATATGGGTTGCTGCACATACAATACATGTAGAATCTGCATATAAAATATTGAATGTTTATCAAAATGCATCCCGTCCAAGTAAGTGTTTGCTTAATGCTTCAATTTTTTTATGAAAGCACCCAAAAAAAAAAAAATCTCTCAACGAAATGCATGTGAGAAAAGGGTTTTTTTCTCTCATTTTTTAGGTAATGAAATTGTTTCCAAAGAAATGGGAATATTGATAATATAGCTAGAAAAATCTTTGGCATATGTATGAGAGGATACACACACACTCTAAAGCTGATCAATAATGCATGGCATAACGTTTCTTCTTTTTCAATGAACTAACGTACACTAATATTCAAATCAAAGTTTGCACGACATATATTATTATTGTTGATATGAAGTAGTTCACAACTGACCACAACCCTAATTCACGTGAAGAGAGAATTTCATGCATATTACAAATCTAAACACAGATAAGCCCAACTGTAATGAAACAATATTACACCAAAATTTTTTTTTTTTTTTTCATTTTCTTAAATTTGTACATGGTTATGAAATCATATTAGAATATTCTGCTGATTCCTATTTAAAAAGAGTTCATAAATGAACTTTGGTTTGGTTTGATGAATTGATATTGAAATAACTTCTAGAATCATTAAATGGCACCTAGTTGAACTCACTCTATAGATTTTTATCTACTTCAAATATATTACATTTAATAACTATATTTGTAATATATTTATACGTTTTTCATTAGTTAAACATAAAACATTCATTGTATATATTATTAGATGTATAATACTTTGAGTATTGGTAAAAATCTCTCAAAAAATCATATTTAGTTTTATTAACAATTGATATTTAATTTATTTTCAAATTTTTTTAAAAACAATTACTACTTATATATAATGATCAGTTTAATTTTAGATAAACAAAGATACAAACCCCCAACCAAACAAAAACACAAACAAATTCACTTTTGTGACGGAATTGCTAGTAGGAGTCGAAGGGGGCGGGGGGATATATTAGGCCACCAACCCTAGAAAAATGAGTTTTGGGAGGCAAAATTTTTTGTTTACTAGCTAGCTACAGTTGATCTGCCAAATCCATGTTCTTTTTTTGAACAACAAACCCAAGTGAACTTTAATTACTTAAGAAAACATTACAACAACATTAGAACAGCACAATTTGCAATCAAGTTACAGAAAAATGAGATACTTCTATACACAGAGGATCAACTCAAAAAAAGCCATGACCATGACAACTCCTCACATTTACATCTTTTTGTTTTCTATATGAATATGTGGTGACTCTAATTAATCAAAATAATGTATAATGTTAGTATATAATAACAAAAAAAATATTATTTATTGATAAATAAATAAATAATCTTTTCTAAAATAATAGTTTTCTTATATATAAAAGTACTATTTTATAATTTACTATTTAATTGAAATTATTAATTTATTGAGTACTCATTTGTCCATATATGTTTATACTTAATTATCCATTATATTCTTGTCATAACATAATTCTACTCATGTTAACAATATATATTTATTTGTAATAATAATAAACCATTTTTCTAGGTAGATTTGTGTTAAAAAAAAAAAAAAAAGAGAGAAATGAATTGAATTAACAAAATATATAAGTCTCATATACTAATTTCAACATTTTACACAGAGAAATTTCACACTCAACTAAAAACACTTCATGACTTACTACATTCCTTCCTCCTGCCATACAACAACCTCTTGCACACCGCCGGGTCACCACCACCACCAATGCCGGCGGCAGCTGCTGCCGCTATCGTCTTAATTACCCATTTATTTACCGTTACTCTTACCTTCTCTTGTTCTTGCTACCAATCAACAAAGAGAAATAAAACAAAATCCTAAACAAGAAACCCCAAGCAACTGTAATCCACAAGCAATTCCATTTACTTAGATCAGTCACTGCTTGTTGCACCAATATATCTGGTCCTGTGGTTAAACATGTTGAGCTTGTAATCTTCATCCCCAGTGTGTTGCTCATTGAATCAAGCAAGTTCAACTTCATTGACTCTGAAACCGTCGCTAATGGAGTGTTGTCAAAAATTTGAACTCCTCTAGAGAAACACTTGTTTGGATTTTGAAACTCATTGTGTAACACAGCTTCATAAGGGTATTTGACAAGTGACATGTAATGAAACCAAATCCAATAAGATGGGATTCGATCACGAGTGACGAAGAAGCCACTAAACAAAAGGTAATAAGCTAAGATTGCTACAACTACAGTGTAGCCAATCATAACATGAGGGACTACGCCTGACAAGAATGTGACAAAAGAGTTTCCGGCCCAGAAGGAAGCTAAGATTATCAGGAAATAGAAGAGGAAACCGGAGAAGCCGCCATCGAGTCCCACGGCCCAGAATGTGAGGGCCGAGAAGCTCAATGAGAGCACAACCAGAGAAGGAAATGAAACAAGAGCATGTGATATCAAATAAGATGATCTTCTATAAGCATTATAAGCAGTTTCTCTCATGAAAATGTACCTTTCTTGAAGGAAAACAGGAAGTGCATCAGCACAAGTGTAGAAAGTAGTTGACATAGCAAATGCAAAAAACCCTATTCGTTCTCTAGATCCTTTTGGTGAATTATCAAGCTGCCAGAACACAGTAGCTAAAATAAACCCAGTAACAAGAACTGCACCCAATCGAACACCAAACAATTCAGGCATACGCCTTGCATTTGTGATCAATCGTTTTGACAAAACTGCCATTTCGATCCAAAACGGATTAGCAAAACTTGGCACCAAAGAGTCAGTACCAGCACCATTATTAGTAGCACCAGAAACCAACTTCCCTTTAGAAATGCTTGCACTTATTGCTTCTTTTAGTGACAAGCCATGTCGATCAGCTGGTTCAGTACTGTTTGTTGCATGCTTCATACTCTGCCATGTTTTGTTAAATTCCACCAAGCTTTTAGTCCCTCCTGGAGAACCTTCAAGTTCACGAATATGGTCTAAAGCAAACTCCGTCCGGTTCTCATTTTCAGGTATTGGGTGCCCAAATTCTGCGAAAAAAGACGGCAAACCCATCGGAGGACCGCTGTAGACAGTATGGCCACGAGATAAAAAGATCAAACGGTCTAACAGACCAAGAATCCGATAGCTCGGCTGGTGCACCGACATGATAACAATACTCCCAGTATGAGCAATCCTCTGCAAGACCTTGACAACCATGAATGCACTAGTAGAGTCAAGTCCTGAAGTGGGTTCATCAAGAAAGAGTAGAATCGGATCATGGATGATATCGATTCCAATAGAGACACGTCGTCGTTCTCCACCAGAAACACCACGGTGACCTTCATCTCCAATGACAGTTCTGGCTGCATTACGCAGACCTAACTGATCAATCAAAGCTTGAACTCTTAGTTTCTTTTTCGACTTCGATAAGCTTCTGGGCAGCCGAAATTCAGCTGCAAACATTAAAGTTTCTTCAACTGTAAGCATAGGAAACAACAGATCATCTTGCATCACGTAAGCTGATATCACTTTCAGCATTCTTGATTCCAAGACTTCACCATTTAGTGTTATGCTTCCTTTCAAGCTCCCTTTAGCTATCCTGTTCGCTAAAGCATCGATCAATGTTGACTTTCCGGAGCCACTAGCACCCAGCACGGCCAATATTTCTCCGTCACGTGCCTCACCGGAGATGTCATTGAGGAGAGTTTTCGTTGTAGAGAATAAGCTTTCACCAGCAACTGGCTCAGCAGCAGCAGCACCGAGGCCATTGTGGCGGCGCTGCTGAGGAAATATCGACGGTAACTTCATTTTACGGCGAACTTTGACGCTGTAACTCAAGTTGTTGAATGATAAAATGAATGGAATTGATCTGGGCGCCTCAAGGTTCATGCCGCCGCCGTCGCTGCCGTGAATGTCAAGAACTTGATGAACCGGTGTTTCGCTTCCGTCTCCGGTTGCTTCTTTTCTTACATCTCCAACGTGTTTCAGCAACTGGCCGAAGGTGGGAGACACGGAGGCAGTGGGAGACACGGAGGCAGTGGCGCGTGTAGAGTACTGTCGTAATTCGAAGTTCTCAGAGTAAAACGGCGCCGTATTATGTCTGCCAGGAGAGAAATCATCTGCTACAATACGAGCCATTTTGTTATTTTGAGGATAAGAAGAAGCAAATATTGTTATTATGTATATATATATGAAGAGCTTGTGGAAACGTTGACGGCGTGATTAGGAGGTTGGAGAAGCATACGTTGCGCTGGTTTAACGGGGAGAATGGGAGAGATAACGGCGTGAAAAAGGCGTTTGTTAAGGTGAAAATGTGGAGGAGGCGGTGGTGGTGGTATGTTTGTTGCAGACTTAGAGTGTTTTGTGCTTATGGGTTATGGTTAGTTTCAATATTTGTTTCCATATATATATGTATATATATAGCAATGGAATTTAGATTATAATAAAAAATTGAATGTGAAAAGAGGAAGGCTGTAAATGTTGAGTATTCAATGTTTAATGCGTTATTTTTATTATTTAATTTAAATATAATGTTGTATATGGCTGTAGTTACTATAGTATGTGTGTATGTTGATTGTAGGAGGGAGGTGAGAAAGAGGTGACCTAAAATCTCCTAACTTCAATGTCAATACGTCTCCTTTTTCTTGGGGTTAATGGTGTGTGCTAGATGTCAATTTTGGGTGAATTAATTTGATTTATGGGTCGAGGATGACACGTGGCGCAATGGGTTTGCTTGTTGGTTTGTGTGTATATATATGTATATGTGTTTAGCTTGCTTTACTAGGGTTTTTTGCTTTTTTCATTTTTGTATAAGTAGGTTGGACGTTGATCTACTGTACACGTAATTAAGATGTGTTTTAATCCAAAAGTTGCGAAATGACAAGAAGTTAAAATGAAGGTGGTAGTTACTTATGGTAACTATGAAGTAGAGTAGTAGTATTGTTAGGCCTCATATATGGTAAATGATGTTATTTATTTTAGGTGGAAATTAAACTCCATAAACCTTGCACATTAATTTGCTCAAGGTGAAATTTAGGTGTCTCATTAATATTGAAAACAAAATGTGATTTTACTCCTATTTTTATTTACATTTAAATTAGTCCCAAGTCATTTTTTAAAGGGAAAACTGAAATTAGTTGAAACTAAAATGCTTTTTTACCGGTTCTTTAATTCCGATAGGAATAATTTATTTTTGACTGGATTAGAGAGTAAAAAAAAAAACTCAAAATTCTGCTAATTTTTTGTTTGACAATTCTCTCTCCAAGATCTCATGTTGAATTGATCGGGTTGCAAATCTTTCTAGCTATCAAAAAATAACAATTAGTATCAATCAATTTTTTTCTAAGCACTTATAGCCAAAAATTTTTTGCTCTAGAGTGTAGGCATACTAACTAGTAACTTCAATAACATAATTATGATAATTAAAAAAAAATATTAAAAAATCTGAGATTTTTTGTAATGCCACTTTGCATGAGTATTTTCATATTTTCATTTAATTCTTGCATCATAAAACTCAAATTTTACACTTTGCACTTTAAAACCATTTTCATCTCTCGTATTTGGCTTCACTTTGTATAAAATAATGCATTTTCATTCTCATTCGGCTTTGTTTACATAAAAATCATGAAATATACTTAAAAGTACATATTCGAATTGCATATTTTTACTATGTTTTACATCATTTTGTTCATGTTATTCAAAATTTAAAAATAAAAACGTATATTTACATGTTTTTCAATATTTTTGCATTTGTAGCTGAAAAGTACTTGAAATGTCCCACCTCAAAACTCAAAGCAATTGTTGGAAAAATAAAATTTAATGTACATGGTATTGAACTATTTTTTCACGTTGATTAAAATTTAACCATCAATCATCATATGCAATCAGAATATTGTTTGATTTCTTCATTATAAGGTTAAGATATTTGATAAATTAATAATCGAACCGAAAAAGCATTTGAGAATTTAATAATTTGTGATTCAAAATTATAATCCAAAAACTAATTTTGTAATTCAAAGTTTATGTAACTGTACATTTTAATATAATCTCCAATCGAAATTGTTCATATATCATTTAGTATTTATGAAAACCTAACCCTAGCCCAACCCAACCCTACCTTGTTTCTGCATATAACCAAAGGCTAGCTATTGAGGGCATGCAACACATTAAATGTTGTTATATATTCTAGAACTTGGTAGCTACTAGTGAGAAAATGCCTATGCATTTTTGTTTGTCAAACAAGCCAAGATTGAGTGACCCCTTTAAAGATATTAAAAAAAAATTATGAATTTAATTTCTGACATTGTAAATTTCTCTATTTTGTTCGAACAAAAAAAAAAGGCCAACAATCGAAGGGCAGCTCCATATAGTGCTGTGACTTACACATATATTCATATAGGATTATTCATATTGATACTTAGAGGCTTAGAGCCTGTTTGGGATTAATGCTGTTGATGGAATCTGCCTTTTAATTCAAAAAGTGCCCTTTTATATAATGTTAGAAAAAGCAGTTTGAAACTCGTTAATTTTGTTGTTTTATGTAAAAGATATATAGGAAAATAATCTATGCTCTTTCATTTGATTTAATTTTTTGTTTCCATGATTAAGATTCAAATCTGAACAATCATACATATAAGCAAAATCATTCAATGCTTGGAGTACAGTTGGTTAATCTTTATATCAATTGTTTTCTGTTACAATGAAGAAGAAGAATTGATCCCTAATTAAGTATTCATTTTGGGTGTCAAAGTAGGATAATGTAAAATAATTCATATCTAGAAATAGAACATGACAACCCAAATTCAGCAAGCTTTAGCTAAAAGAGATCAACTATTTAATCATTTCAATATGAGATAATTACATTGTTAGTCCTATAACTTATATCATTTTTTCAATTAAATCCTACAAGATTTAAATTTTTCAATTAAGTTCATGAACTTTTTAAAAATTGTAGTGTTAGACATATCCGTTAGTCAAATCAATTTTCCGTTAGTCAATCCTCAAAATCAAACTTTTTTTTTTACATTTTAGTCCTAAAACTATAAAAAAAATTTCATTTTTAATATTATAAATAAATAATATATTGATTAATTAATATATTTATGATTTACTATATTATTTAACTTTTATAATAACTATGTAACTCACTAAAATAAATTCTTAAAAAATAAAATTAAAAACATATTTTTCTTAAATTTTTAGTTGCATTAACAATGACAAATAAAATTAATTAAATACTCTTAATTATTTTTAAATATATAATGTCAATTAATATATCATAAATGAATAATTGTTTTTAAAAGGATAAAACTCACTTAGTTTTGTCAATATTATAATTTGTGTTAGATTTCAAATAATTTTTAAACTCAATCAAATTTGAATTAGACAAATTTTTAAAAACTATTTCTTTAATTAGGCTAGTTTATAATAAATATTTGAACAATAAAATAATTTACCATATTTTTACTAGTAATTTTAATTTTTATAATAAAATATAACTAATTTAAGATAAAATATTATAAAAATGTTTCTAATTTATCTTAAATTAATTATTTTTTATAATAAAAAATAAAATTATTATTTAAAATATGTTATTCTTAAAATATTTGCGGTAAAAATAGCCTAATTAAAAGAAAAATTTTAAAAAAAATTTAATTGAAATACAATTGAGTTTAAAATTTATTTAAAATTTAACACAAATTATAATATTGATAAAATTAATTGAGTTTATCCAAGTATAAAAAAATATTTATCTAAGAAAGATATATTAATTAAAATTTATATTTACAAATAATTAAAAATACTTAATTAATTTTGTTTATCATTGTCAACAAAATAATAATTTAAGAAAAAATATATTTTTATTTTTTTGAAATTATTTTAGTGAGTTATATAGTTATTATAGTAGTTAAATAATATAATAAGTAGTGAATAAATAAATAAAAATACTATTTATTTAAAATATCAAAAATGACATTTTTTTTATAGTTTTAGAACTGAAATGTAAAAAATAAAGTTTGATTTGAGGGTTGACTAACTGAAAATTGCTTTGACTAATGAATAGAACTAACGCTGTAATTTTTAAAAAGTTTATGAACTCAATTGAAAAACTTAAATCTTATAGAACTTAATTGAAAATATGATATAATTTGTAGGACTAACAATGTAGTTATCCCATATTTTTAGCATGTAGTTAGACAAAGCATCTAGGATTACTTTATTGGTATTGTACAAAATTAGGATACCTAAAAATGTCTTCCTCTCCTCAAAAGCAAGAAAGTGATTTTGTAATTATTTTCATATCTTGGCACTTCTTTAATCAGTTTATATAATGTATTTTGTGCATATAGGCCTTGATTGGTAAATATGTGCAAATATATGGATACAAGTCCATACGGAATAGAAGCATATTTACGTTATATGTTATAAAGGAGACTCGAAGAGTAAGAAGAATATCTCTAAAATGTCTTTTAATTGGATCTGTTTACAAAGCTCGGCATACTTGAAGTTACGGGTGAGCACGGTCCGGTTCGGTTCGGAGAATGCAATTCTCCGGAATTGCTCCATACTATCGGAGATTTAAAAATCAAAGCTCCGGAATTGCTCCAAATTTTCGGTTCGGGACAGTTCGGAGATTAAAAATTTCGGTTCAATTCGGTTCGGAGATCGGTT
>CATIWO010118384.1:0-11415 GCA_949673435.1 Macaranga tanarius | reverse complement strand
TAATTGGTATCTCTACCCAAATTAATATTAATAGCTATTATTCTAGATCCCTAAATATTAATCTCCTCTCGGTCTCAAAATATTTAGCATGCAATGATTTAATTAATTGATAAGCACCCTAGGTATAAATCTTCTCTCGATCTCAATATAACTAATAAAAGAATTAAATCATTAATTAAGCAAAAGAATAACAACCATGAACATAATCATGAACTGAGATTATAATTAAAGAGAAATATAAATTCAATACATTTATAGGTTACTAAGATAACTCTAACACAAAATAAATTAAGCTAACATGATGATGAAAAATAATAGAAAATAATATTCAACTAAAGAAATCATCAAGAATAATACAAAGATTAGAAAATAATAAAACCCCCTAATTCTTGGATCCTTGATTTTCTTCTGTCCTCTGTCGGCTCCTTGTCGACTCCCCAATATCTTTTTTTTCTTATTTCTGGTCGAAAATATATATAGGTCCTCAAGATATTAGGGTTAAATAATCTTCCTATTTTATTATTCAAGTGCACGGCCATGCATTTACATTGTATGGCTGTGCACTATTTCAAAAGAAGATTACACGGCCATGCAATGCATTTGCATGGCCGTGCACTTCAAATGCATTGGCGTGCATTTGATACACACGGGCGTGCCTTCCTCTATTTTTATCTTCAAATGGCATGGGCGTGTCAAAACAATGCACGGGCATATTCTTTAAATGCACAGGCGTGTCAAAACAATGCATGGGCGTGCTCTTCATGTGCATGGTCGTGCACTTCAACAACATGGGCGTGCCTTCCTTGTCATTTGTCTTTAATGGCACGGGCATTCTCCTAATAATGCACGGGTGTGCACATATTTTCTCTATTACCTAAAAAATAAAATAAAAACCAATAAGAAAATATCAAATATAAATTCTAAAATATAAAATCCTAATTTATATTAATTATACCTAAATATTAATCTAATTAACCTATATTTCCTAATATTTCCTATTATGCAACTTTAATAAATATTATTAAAAATAATCAATTATTTAACTAAAAATGAATTAAAAACTAAACTAATCATACTTAAAATAAACCTAATTATTACTAAATAAATGCAATTATCAATAACATGGGACCTTCAAACCCACTTTTCATCATACTCAACTATAATAGCCTCATGGGCCCAAATTTTATTGATTAGCTAAGGAATCTAAAAGTTATTTTAGCTTTTGAGAAAATACTATATGTATTAGTACAGAACCTCCTTGGACCCCTTCCTAAAAATGCTTCCTAAGAGGAGCAAGATACTCTTGAAAAATTGAAGAATAATGATATAAAAGCATGTTGCATTATGTGGGCTTCCACGAGCACTGAGATCTATCAGCAACATTAGAAGTACACAAGTGCAAGGGAAATCCTACTACACCTATAAAGATCATTTAGTGAGCATAGTAGGACCGCTAGATATGAGATATCAAAGCGGTTGTTCTATGCAAAGATGAGGGAATGAGAGGAAGTGAGAGCCCATATGAACTCCATGATTATATTGATAGAGGAGCCAGAGAGTCTAGATTTCACAATGGACTTCCACCTTCAAGTGGATTTGATCCTTCAATCTCTTCCTAAATCTTTCGGGCAAACCATCACCAACTTCTATATGAACAAGGTTGAGTGCACTTTTGTAGAGCTAATAAACATGCTCGTGACGGCCCAAAAGGCCATTCAAAGGAGCAAAAGGAAGGAGGTTGCACTTATTGCCACTTCTAATATTATTAAGCCTATAGGAGGGATAGCCAATAATAAGGGAAAGGTCATTGTGAGGGAAGAGCAAGGCAAAGGAAAATGTTTCCATTGCCAAGGTAAAGGACATTAGAAGAGAAATTATCCTAAGTATCTTAAGTCCCTTAAGGCTAAGAGAAAGGGTAAGGATGGAGAAGGTGATACTTTCTCTAATTTATTTGCTTCTAAATATTCTAAGAGCTCATTTAATATATGGGTATTGGATACTGGTGCAAGTTCTCATATTTGTTCATCCTTGCAGGATCTAGTAACTGAGAGAAGGTTGAGGCCCAATGAAGTGACCTTAAGACTTGGAAATCGAGCAAGTGTTGCAGCTAAGGCTATAGGATCCACTTCAATTGATTTGTATAATCATGTTTTGTTATTAAAGGATGTATTATATATACTTAATGCCTATAAGAACATTTTCTCTATCTCTAGTTTGACTAGTAGGGGTTATGAATTCCATTTTAGTAGAGATGTATGTAAGATTCATTTTGAAAATGAATTGATTGGCATGGGTTATTTAATACATAGTTTATATTATATTGATAGTATGTCCAATAACAATAAGCCTCAAACCGATGTGAGTGATGTCAATGCAATGCTAATTAAATGCCTCTAACTCTAAATATTTATGGCACTTGAGATTATGTCATATTGCAGAGGATAAGATCATGAAGTTGGAAAAGATGGGAATCTTGAGCAATCTTGAATCCACATCTGATCTAACTTGTCAGGACTATCTTCAAGGCAAGATGACTAGATCACCATTTATTAGACAAATGGCAAGAGCCAATGATGTATTGGAGATCATACATAGTGATGTATAGGACTATTTATTGAAATGGCTAAAGGTGGTTTCTACTATTTTATTAACTTTATAGATAATCTATCAAGGTACGAGCATTTATTTTTTTATGAAAAATAAAAGTGAATCATTTGAAAAGTTTAAGGAGTTTAAGGCCCAGGTAGAGAAATAGACTGGGAAACGTATTAAAACTCTAAGATCAGATCGAGGAGGTGAATACTTTTGTACCGAGTCCATTGAGTTACTTAAGGAATATCCATTGTATCACAACTCATACCGCCTGGAACATCATAATTAAATGGTGTGTCTGAGAGGCAAAATTATAATTTATTAGATATGGTACGTTCCATAATGAGCTACATAGATCTTCCTATATCACTTTGGGGTTTTCTACTCCAAATAGCCTCCTACATCCTTAATCATATTCTATCTAAGTTCATTTCTACCACACTATATGAGATATGGCAAGGAAAGGCACCAAGTCTTAAACATGTTAAGATTTGGGGGTACCTGACTTTTATCAAAAAGTTGAATTCAGACAAGTTGGATGTAAAGTTGATTAAAAGAAGGTTTGTTAGATTCCTAAAGATAGTTTAGGGTATTGCTTTTATCTTCCTGCTGAACAATTTTTTAGTGTATGCAGAGATGCTATATTCCTTGAGAAAGAGTTTCTTAAGGAAAGTGGCAAATGAAGGAAGATAATATTAAATAAGGAGTCATCTAAATAAGCCAAATAAATTGATAAAATGGATATTAATCAACCCAAAGAGCCTATTCTAATTGAGAATTTCATCACACTGACTCCTAGAAGACCTAGTAGGATATCTCATCCTCTGAAGAGATATAGTTTTCTCTATGATGTACAAGAGTTGCATGTTCATAAAGAAAGTATTCAAGTTCATGATCCTATTATATATAAAAAAGCTTTATGTGATAAAGATTCTTCAAAATGGCTTGAGGCAATGAGAACTGAGATACATTTCATATATGCAAACCAAGTCTGGACACTGATTAATCCTCTTAGGGGTATTGTACCTATTAGGTGTAAATGGATCTTCAAGAGAAAGATTGGTGCAGACGGGAAGGTAAAGACCTATAAAGCTAGGCTTGTAGCAAAATAGTTTTGCCAAAGGCAAGGAGTTGACCTGCAAAGATAGGAGTTTTGGCAAATGGATGTCAAAACCACCTTCCTTAACAATTATGTTGAGGAAGACATTTTCATAGAGCAATCTAAGGGTTTTAAATCCGAGGAAAGCTTAAAAGTATGCAAGCTTAATAGATCGATCTATGGTCTAAAACAAGCTTCAAGGAGTTGGAATTATCGCTCTGATAAAGCTATCTGTTCTTATGATTTCATTAAGAATAAGGATGAGCCATGTGTTTATAAGAAGGTTAGTAGGAGCCAACTCACTCTTCTAGTCTTGTCTATTGATGATATTCTTCTCATTGGCAATAACATCAGTATGATGACATCTGTGAAAGTATAATTATCTAAGACCTTCTCCATGAAAGACTTAGGAAAGGCTAACTATATTCTCGGGATTCGAGTCTATAGAGATAGATTGAAGAGAATAATAGGTTTGTCTTAAAGTCTTTACTTGGAAAAGGTATTGAAGAGGTTCAACATGTTTAATTCAAAGAGGGGATTGTTACCATTTAAATATGGTATCCACCTATATAAGGAGATGTCGCCTAAGAAACCCGAGGAAATAGAGGAGATGGCCAAAGTTCCTTATATTTTGGCTATAGGAAGCCTAATGTATGCTATATTGTGTACTAGGCCAAACATTGCCTATGCTATTAATGTGACTAGCAGGTTTCAATGCTCCAAGCCAGGCTTGGAGCATTGGGTGGCAGTTAAGGCTATCCATAAGTACTTGAAAAGGACTAAAGATTTATTCTTGACTTATGGAAAAGTTGACTTATAGCTTACAGGTTTCACAGATTCTAACTTCTAGTCAGATGTGGATGATAGAAAGTCTATCTCCGGGTTTATTTTTAACTATAATGGAGGTACAGTGAGCTGAAAGAGTTCTAAGCAAAGTATCACTACTAATTCCACTATAGAGGTCAAGTACATAGCCTCATTGAATGCTGCTAAGGAAGCTGTTTGGATTCAAAAGTTTATTACCGAACTAAGTATTGTTCCTTCCATTAAGTCGACAGTCCCTCTCTTCTACAATAACAATGGAGCCATCATTTTAGCAAAGGAACCGAGGTCTTACCAGAAATCCAAACACATAGAAAGGTACTTTCATGTTATAGGAGAACTTATTAGAGAGGGTGATGTGCTCGTGTAAAAGGTAGCTTCAGCCGATAATGTGGCTGATCCACTGACTAAAGCGCTTACCCAGCTGTAGTTAGACCATTATTTTGAGAAGATGGCTCTTAGATTTTGTAGTGAATGGCGCCCGTGTAAGTAGGAGATTGTTAGTATAGATATGCCCTAGAGCCACTCTTGTATGTTGACATTGTTCTTTTATCCCTATGGTAATAAAATATTCATTTAAATTAAGTGTTAAGTTTATTTGAATATTTATCCTTTCGTATTATGTTGAATGAGTTTATTATTAAGAGTTGATAATATAAGTGACTAACTCATTCGATACATATACTATAAATATTCATAGTCATTGGATTAATATAAGGGTAGTATTAATCTCTAGACTATCACCTCTGTCTAATTTTCTTGATCAGTATGGGATATCGATAGTGGGAGATAGTGAGTCTCATGCTACTTGATATGAGATACCAGAATAGACATATGGATAATTGTATAATAGGTGGATCGAATAGTGGCGTAAGATTTATGATTGCATGGAAATTTAATTTTGTCAATAATCATAATCTTAGACATAATGGTGCATATGGTCCTTTAACCTGACGTGACACGGTCATCCATATATGGTTAGTTAGAGCTTGTTACTACTTACATACATGTGCTAACCATATATGGGTATATGGCATGTGGTGGCTCTAGTTGGTCGTATGTAGGGATGGGTGATCGAGCAAGATGGAATTCATTACTTGAAGTGAACCGGGATAAAATCCTAAGTTATCTAAGTTATTCTTGATGAATAAGTACCTGGCAATGTTAAACTCGACTTACCCAAAAGAGTTTCTAGTAGTAGTTGTGTTTTATTGAGAATTAAACTAAAGATAAGGCCATATGATTAAGGTAATTAGAGTTTGACTAAACCGTGACTTTAGCTAATATCGGGATCTTATAATGAAAGGACATTTAGTACATAGTAATTATGTTATATAGTTCTTATAGATCTACATATAGCATTCATTTCTAATTGGGTAGTCATGATATCTATGATAGGGGTCACTCACGACTTATGAAAACTAAATGTAATTAATTGGAATTTTCATATTTAGCATGAAAAGGTATTTCTATAATATTAAGTATTAATATTATTTTCCATTTCCATTTATACTTGAACCTAGTAATTCACACACACAAGAGTTGCACAAATGAAGATTATTATTAATTTAATTATTAATTAAAGAGTTTAATTAATTAATTAATTAAATTAATTGAATTGAATTTGTGTATGTGTGGGGATTGATCTAGCATATTCTAAAATCTAAATTCAAAGGTTAACACTAATTTTAATTAAATAAATATGAATTTGGACATGATTTAATATGTAATATAAATTTCAATGACTAAATTAATATTTGCCTCCAAATATTAGTATGGATATAAGCCACGAGATGGACCATATGTATTATTAATAGTGAATTAAAATTGGACTTTATTTAAAGAGTTTAAATAAAGAGCCCATTAGTTGTGTTGTTTAGTTTGGTGTGGGCTTTGTTTAAGTATTAGACAAGCCCATAACCTTATCCTAACTCATTAAGAGTTAATGAAGTCAAAGGCTAAGGTTGTCATTGTAATCAAATTAATCTCACTTATGACATAAAGCTATCCATACATATAGTTAGAGTGTGAGACACTCAAACTATCATATGCATGTAGTTTGAGTGTGAGACACTCAATCTAACACATGCATGTAACTTGAGTGTGAGACACTCAAGCTATTATCAAATGGATATGTTTAAGTTAGTGGGTTGTATAGAGACAATGGACTAAGGCTAATGCACATTTGAGAGACATTATTAATATTCTTACAAAAGAGAGAAAAGGGTTGATATCATCTTTTTCCTTCTTCTTCTAAGTGTAGAGAATAGAAAATATCGCAAGTGTTGTGAACTCTCAAGATAAAAGCCATTGTTGTACAAGAGTTGTACAAGTTCATATCCACCATTAATATCCATTAGAAGTTGTTACTAAGTCCCATACACATTCAAGCTTGGAGGAGTTCTAGCAAGCATCTTGGGTCAAAGAAGAGAGGCTTGTGGGTAGTGCTTCATCATCCTTAAAGATCTACCTTGTGTAACTTAGGTGTTTTAAGCTAGAGGCTTCACATGTAGGGAGCTTGGAGCTTATGGATCACAACAGCCAAAGCTTGTCGAGCGTTTTACATGCTAAGGAGTTTTGTAGGTGTTACTAAACTCTTAGTTGGTAGGCTTTGTGACTTGTTGATATGACTTGGTTGTTGATTTGAAATATTGTCCATCATGCATATTTTAGCTATGTATGTTTGCTTGTGATATGATCTTGGGCTAGGGTAAGATTCTAGTATTGATGCAAGAGTTGCATGTAATCCAAATTTTCAAATTTTCCATGATTTTGATTACTTTGAATCTTGATCCCTTTAAAAAAAAGTATGGAAAAATAAATCTAACCTAAAAAAGCAAGCATATCATCCATTTATTCAGAAAATATTCATCCATAAAATAACATATTCATCCATCACAAGTAAGCATAATATAAAGAATGAATGAATGAAAATAAAGACAAAATAAAATATAATAAAATTGCGAAGGACCCCAAAAACATGTCAAAATGTGTGTGAAAATGCATGTTCAAAATAATACATGCAAAAAATGTGATTTTTATATGTATGAAAATAAAATACAAATGAAAAATATAATTTTCATGCAAGATGACAAAAATATAAAATTTCATAAAAAGAATACAATTCAAATGGCTAAAATAAAAACTTCTTATGTAAAAATGTGATTTTTATGAAAATGAATAAAAATATATGCTTAATGTCAATATTTTAGTTTTAACACAAAAATCAACTAAAAATGAAAACTTTTATAATTGCAATGATGTCAAAATATGATCTTTGTGATGCAAATGCATTAAAAAGGGATTTTTTAGGACAATGAAAATAAAGATGCAAAATTCAAGATAAAAATGCAAACTTTACCCAAAATAAGTCTAAAAATGCAACCTTTTCGTGTTATTTGTATTCTCTACTTCTACTCTTTCTGTTGTGATTGTAGTTGTAACTTGAGTTGAGAAGTAGTTCGAAATATACTATGTGATGGTGGAGAAGAAATGGATTAATGTTTGGGGAGTGTTTACCATACATTTGAATTTAATTTATTAATTAATTTATTTTTGTTTTAAATATTTTAGACTTATAATAAATTCCAATAGTTTTAAAATATCTCTATTTAAATATTAACTTAAAATATTCATATTGCATTAAAAAATTTAATTAAATCAATTATCTTTTTTATTTTGAAATAAAATTATTTATTTGAATTTTTAGTTTCAATCATTGGGTATATTGATTAAATTATTTAAAATGGTTACTTTTATTCATAATACAATTTATATATTTAATAATTTAAACTAATAAATAAAATAAAAATTAAATTTTAAAATTTAAAAGAAGTTAAAAAGAAATTTACTTTTTTCATTTTTTAAGAAATATAAATATTTTGGTTAATATTTAAGTAAATATATTTAAAATTAGAAATAATAAATTGTTATTTGATGAAAATTTTGATATAATTAAAGTTAAAATAAGCTATTTTATATTTTGTCAAAAATATTTTTAATAAGATTATCATTTTTATAGTCAATTAATGATAATTTTATCATAAATTCTATTAAACAATAAGTTTATATTTTTTAAATTTTTGGGGCAAATAATATAATATATTCAAATAAAGGGGGCAAATAGTATAATATATTCAAATAGAGGGGGCAAACAGTATTTACTTGTTAATGTCATGTCAATTAACAGTTATTGTAATGAAAAAACTAACATAAGGGATAAATAGTATATTTATGCAAAATAGAAGGGGGAGTTAATATAAATTTTAAATGTCAGGGACCAAGTAGTATAATATGGCAAACCACAGAGGGTAAATAGTAATTCACCCAAAAAAAGACCAAATATTTCCAATTTGTAAAAAATTATGTGATTAAACTATAAAAAAATTTATTACATTTAATGATTGACTAAAAATGAACAAGTCATTAAATTAAAAAAAAATCAAACAACTAGAACATATATATATATATATATATAATTGGACTAAAAAATAAAAAAAATAATAAAGATAATATCGGGTCCATGCCCAAATATTTAATATTGTATTTGCATAGGACTAAAATATATAAAAAATAATTTTGATTTAAGGACTTATTTGAAGAAGGATTAAGTTGGGGGATTAGGTTACAATATGGCTTTAACTGCCATCTTAAAAAACAATTGACGAAGATGGTGGACATGTTGGCTATGGGAGAAGGAAGGACGTGACTCACCACTCCCATGGCCAAACAAAGGGAAAGTGGCACCATTTGGTACCAATTTCCACAGAAACAAAGAAAAGCAAAGCAAAGCAAGTGTTTAAGAAAATCTATAGTTTTCGAAAGTTGGATTATAGTGGACGTTTAAATAAATCAAGACTCACAGGGAGAAGAGGGAACCAACAACGTAGGTGAGTGGACTCTCCTCTTCAAAACCCTATATGTTTCTTTAGTTGATTCATTGTTTAGATCAATTCTTTGAGTGATTGTATGAATTTGATTTTGATTGGTTTTTGTTTAAATTTAAAAAATTGAACGTTTGGTTGAGAAGCGAAGGCGATGCGAATGTAGGAAGTGGCGCCTCAGTCCATTACCTCTGAGGCACAAAGACAGCGCCTCTATGATTAAAAGGCGGCACCTCTATGATTCTGAACTACTAAGGCGTTACCTCTGTGGAGATTAGGGCAATGCCTCAATTTGATTTAGAGGGAAAACTTGTTTTTGAACTAAATTTGAAATACTGAGATTTATTTAAAGTATTTTACTTGGCTAAGACCAAGATTAACTTGAGAAATTATGTTATTTGAATAATTTTAAGTAATTGGATAATATAATATTGTAGTAAGACCGTGCCTAAGGTATGGCAGGGTTCAATGAGATATAAGCATGTGTCTGGGGCATAGTGACTCACTTTATTTCCTATATCCGTGATACTGTGATATAAACTTGTGAAAGCCTTTGGGGCTACTTTGTGTGATTTACGATGATAGTATGCATACTTGGCCCAAATCTTCAATATGTTGGCTGGTATCTACCACATTGACAGCAACCTGATTATATACTGTTTAAAAGAATCATTTTTTATTTGATTATATATTATTTCAATAAGTCAAATGTGATTTGATTCACATGATTTGAAGATCTATTATTTGACTCTTTGGTTTACAATTATTGTTTAACTATTTGTATTGATTGATTTTAAATTATTTTGATATCATTTGAAATATTATTTATTCAGTTACCGGGAGTGTTTTGTTTAGTTTAATCACTGAGTATTTCACATAGAAATACTCACCACTCCCTTTTGCAAAATTATTTTCTTTTCAGCCTAGCTACTTGTGCATACCTGTATAGTGTAATAATAGCGATCCTATGGGTAGCTCAATCCATGGATGTCCATGGTGATGAGACGATGATCCTATATTGTATACGACACTACCCTGACGTTGAATTGTCTTTCCAGGTAGTGATAAATCCCACAACAGTCGAGTACCAGACTCATACGATTACGAACAACTTCTCTGACCGATGCCTAACAATTATCTATGTCACTTACGAGACACAAACAAGAGTGTGAGTGTCTCTAATATGGACCTAGCTTTTACAATTCTACTAGACTACTACTTTTGCCAGTAGAAGGTTGAGTTAGGATGGTTGCTACTATTTTTAGGTATATATATGAGGGCAGCTTATCCAAGGGTATTTGGACTACATTCTTTTAGGATTGATGATAGGACTTTTTAATCTTTTTGGTGTATTATATTTGTATATTTGATAGCTTTTTTTCCCTAATTTTCCCTTTACTGTTGAATAGTGATTATGTATATTATACCTGTATATATATGTATATTATGTTTTCAGTAATAGTGTTTCATCGATGAGATTATATATATATTTACCATCTATGTTGTGTGATGATTGGTGGATGATAAGTACATAATTTTTGAAATTATTATTGAGAAACAAATAAAGTTACCAGATAAATAAATAACCTCAGTAGATAGGTTTAAGGCATAGTTTGAGCGGCATAAATGTTATTAACCCCGTATTATAAATTAGTCAATCTGGATAGTTTTGTTTGATACTTTCTTAGAAGTGGTATTTTTCAACGTTGTTACTTCGTGCGGGACAGTCTGTATAACACCCTCCAGGTACCACATACACATGTCATAATCAAACATTCACTAAGGGCATAATAAATAATTTTCTCAAATCATAAAGACACTTATAAATATATATTATATTAATATGTACATACATTACATACATGTCATGTATCACACATGCTTATCTAAATTAATACACATAACTACAAATATTAACTTCTATACATAATGCCATATTTGAAATGGCAAAATGCATATGGAAGATGATGGTCGGGTACACCATAGCTCAATTTACCCACCTAAAGTCTCAGATACAAG
>CATIWO010118378.1:0-19743 GCA_949673435.1 Macaranga tanarius | reverse complement strand
ATCCAATACACTAAACTTTATTCTTCAAAATAATATCAACTTAAATAACAATATAATACATTTCCACATAATACTAATTGACTCCAAATCATTTATTCAAATAATTGATAATTAACTCAAATCACCAAATTTAATTAACTGTAATAACCTTGTTAATTGTCATTAATGAACAGTAATCCGGTTCTAGGACACGGATGTTACAGTGGATGTATTTTTGAATGTGATGTATAAATTAATTGTGATGGATCAGATCCAAATTACATGAAAATTGGATTAATTAAAAATTTGGGCTAAAATATAAAATCTGAAAATTAATTGAGGCCCATTTTTATTTGCATGTAATTAAAGAGATAATTAAATAATCAAAAATAATAAAATATAAAATACAAATTGAGGCCGATCGCAAGGTCGGGTGGGCCATTCAAAAGCCCATACCCAGTTTTTGAACTCAATATCTGAGGATAGCTGTTGGGCTCCCTCCGTGGGATCCAGTTACTGTAAAACTGTTCCCGAATTTTACCTGGATGGTGACTCCATTCTCCGACCTAAGCCTATCAAGGCCCAAAGTTGTAATTCTAGTGGGCCCTGAGCCCGTACAATGTCGTGATCGCCGAATACTTGGGTGCACGCTGAACTCCGCTGCCTACAGTGGCGACTCCACTGGGGATAGAGAAACTGATTTCAGTATTTTATATTTTATTATTTTTAATTATCTAATTATTTCTTCTACATTTGCATTTTTTGTACCATTTTCACATACTGTGTACACAGTCCCAAATAACCCACAATGGTTGTTGCTCTGCTGCCTGCATTTCAGTTAAACCTGGTGGTAGGGTATATAGATATTGTCACTCATAGTGGAGTATAATTGAGTACGTCATTCGGACCCTTGAGTGGGGAGACAAAAAGAGAGTATAAAGTTGTGGGAGCCTTTGACCTTACCTAAGACTCAGCTCATGTAGTGCCTTAGCAACTATCCTTAAGATTTCCCTAAATCTATGTGTTTTGTTGCCATATAGTAGTCTTATCCATAAAGCCCGAGCCCGATATTGATGGATTATTTAGATTAGGCCTTGTTCTTCTACTATGGTCCGTTATGTTGGACTTTAATTTTATGAAAGAGATATGCTACTTATTTGGTCTTGAGAGTTTATGCATATACGTCGGTTTTATTATCCCTTGTTGATAATTAAAACCTAGACCAAAAATTCTAATACAAGAGACTTACTTTGAACACGTGTGTGGAAGGAATAAGGTTGGAAGGCTTCGTTATTGAGACTTATATATATTTGTTATTTGTGTATTTGTTTTGTAAACTCTTTGCATAGGAAAAATAAAAACAAAAATCATCTACATTTTATGCATACATGTCATTCATCTTTACTTTTAAAATTCATCTGTTTACAGTCGGAAGTCTCTTCTGTTTGGAGGTAAGTTAAGGGTAATTTGATCCACTAGTATTAAGAATCCAATTAGTCAATTGAGATCACACTGTAAGGGAATTAGAATGTTAGGGCCCTCTAATTTTGATCTAGAGTCCTTTAGGCAATAAATGCTAAAGAAACTTAGGGATGATATGCGATAAATATGCACAAGGATGATTACCGAGATGTTTAAAAAGAGGCCCATGGAGGAGGAGGACTCTAAAACCAAAACCATAGTTGGTGAACCACATAAAAAAAATAGAAAGTAGCAGAGGGTTCAGTTGAACCAGAATGGGAGAAAGATATAAAAAGACAGATGGGTCAGCTGCAATGAAGAAGCTTGGGCTCAATCATGATTTCATCGACCTAAATCTGGAGGAAGATGAACCACTGCCTCCGAAATACAGGTTTTCTAACATTAAGAAATATGATGGGACAGATGATCCTCATTTGCACCTCCGATAGTATGTCACTTTCCTGAAGCCCACCAGACTGACTAAGGCACAAATTGTCAAACAATTTCCACTATCATTAACCGGAACTGCTGTTAAGTAGTATTACACTCTGGATGCGCATATTCAACAAGATTGGAAGGAACTTTGTTCAACCTTCATCAAGCAATATAGGTTGAATTCTCAGTTTGAAGTCTTCCTTCAAGAATTGCTAAATACAAAGCAGGAACCTAATAAATCCTTCATAAGTTTTTTGACTAGATGGAGAGAAAAGTTGGGTCAGATGAAGCATAAACCTGTAGAATTAGATCAACTGCTCATAGCTACAGAAGCTTGCATTCTACCTATCACTAATAAGCTAAAGAACATGGGTATTAGGAATTTTGAGGAGTTGTACCATTTTGGTGTACAAATTGAAGGTGACATGAAGTTGAACATTAGTAAATGATTATTGTCGTTGTTATCTCTTATGGCTTAGAACAATATTTTACTGCAAATTTTCTATCTTCTTGTGCTAGTAAATGTCTGACTGCTCAAATTATATGATTGTAAATTTGTTATAATTGTGCACCTTATATTATGCTTGAATGAGAGAGAGATAAAAAAAAAAGCAAAAGAAAAAACCCCCATCGAGTAAAATGACTAAATATCAAGATCGATTTTTAATTTCTCTTTGGACATCAAACCTTTTGCTTCTCCTTTACATTGACCCTCTTCAAAAAAAATAACAAAAAAAAATATGAAAAGAGAAAAGAAGAAAAAAAAGAAAAGGAAAAAAAAGAAAGAAAAAGGAAAAGAAAAGAACAGAGAAAGAAGAAAAATCAGGAGAAGTAAAGAAAGAAAAATTCCTGCTGAATATCACCCATCTTTGAGAAAGTCGATCATTGTATAGCCATTGAAAATTTCTCATACTCATCAAAATTAAAATTTCCTTCTAACACCCATCTTCAAAAGCCTTCTAAAATTCTTGTGAGCTGAAAAATAGTTGGCCAAAAAATCTGCAAAAGGCTGGTCAATAACAAGCATAATGTAGTGTGCATAGTTATAACGAATGAGCATGATCGATGTGATATTATAACATGAAGTGTCAGACATGGACTTTTATGAATCAACAGTAAATTCTCATGATTAACAGCTAAAGTAGCAACACGGACATCAAACAGTCAGTCACATGAGTATCAAGTCGGCAATGAAAAGCGAGCACATCATAGCAATATGGATATCAGGCAGTCAGACCGACCAATAATAGTTAATCATCAGCATGATTTTGCAACCGTCCAGCTATATTGAAAACTCTCAGAAAGGGAGCAATCTAGGCAAAAGTAGAAAAATAAAAAAAATAAAAAGACCCAGCTAGGTTCAAAAACCCTCAAAAAGAGGGCGGCCTAGGTAAAAGAGGGAATATAAAATAAAATTGATTACAATTTCAAGCTGGGGGTAGTCATGTGGACCTTAAGAATAGCAAAATCTTACTGGAGGTAGATGGAGTGTCTTTTTTCACAGTGGGTATAATCATGATAGTCCTACAACAGTCAATTATTTTTTGAACATAATCAAGGCAATAGGCATTTGTTGTATCATCATCCTGGTTTAACCATAGAGGGTTCTCGGTTTTTGTTTCCAATAATATTAGTCTCAATTGTAGTCTATGATAGACTCAATTTTCAAATTTAGATTCTATGATAGAAAAAGAAATCAATTTTCCAAGATAAAGCTCTAAATAGAATAGGTGTTTAATTAGTCGCATGTGTTTGCAAAACTTGCTTTTGAATCTCATGCATATATACATTACACGAAGTTGTATTTGTTAAACTTATTTTCATAAGTTTTTAAGCATACAATCATACATACATCAGCTCAGTTGCCTGTTGACAAATATTTTTTTTTTAAAAAATATTTTGCCTGATGCCCGAAGCGGCTATATGGCTCATTTCACATATTTTTTGTCTGATGCCTGAAGCGGCTATACGGCTCATTTCACTAATTTTTTGCCTGACGCTCGAAGTGGCTATACGGCTCATTTCACTTATTTTCTGCCTGACGCCCGAAGTGGCTATATGGCTCATGTTTGTTGCTCTCGCCTGAAGCCCAAAGTGGCTATATGGCTCATGTTTTGTTGATCTCGCCGAATGCCCAAATTGGCTATATGGCTCATGTTTGTTCCTTTCACCTGACGCCCAAAATGGCTATATGGCTCATTTTGTTTACTCTCACCTAACACCTGAAGTGGTTATAAAGCTTTTATCTTGAAAAGATAATTACTGTTTTCTGTGACAAAATTGAAGCTTCTTGATTTTTAACACCAGGGTTGGACGACGACCCTAAATCAAAGCCTCTTGGTTTTTGACACTAAGGTTGGATGGCGACCCCAAATCGAAGCCTCTTGGTTTTTGACACCAAGGATGGACAACGACAAAGTTAAACCTCTCGGGGTTGTACCCCGAGGATGACGGTTAATGAAAATGGTTTGGGATATCCTCTTGGTTAATTAATTAACACCAAAGATGAAAGGCGAAAATCCTTGCAGCAAGTCTCTAACCTCTTAATTTTGAACATCAAGGCTGACGGAATAAAATCAGAACTTTTTCATATATCTCACATTGAAGATTGGAATCTTTTTCGTTACTTGCATTTATGCTTTTTCATGAATCATTATAATACTTGCGGTGACTTTTCTATAAATCTCATTACATTGCTTGCATTTCGATTTTTGGAAAAGCATGGGGGATTGTTGACACATGGTTTAGCCAAACCCCAAAAAAGGAAGCCCAATGATGAAAACCTAAGAAGATGAGTCTAACTGTGTAAAGTTAAAGGACTAGCTTTTTCTAAAGAAAGTCCAGCCTATAGCTTATCTCAATCTAATCCTAATTTAATAGATAATTTGTGATAAATATTGGTGATAAAGATAATTTAAAGGGAGTTGAATCAGAGTGAAATACTGATAGATGAAAGAATATCTATTTTTATAAAAAGCCATGAATAGTTGAGAAAAATGGGAGATCCTAGAAAAAAATGACGTAAAAAAAAGAAAAAGGCTACCGGTAAAGAATCAGAAAAAAGAGAAACATCAAAACTAAAAATCAAGAAAAAGGCTGGGAGATTACTTTACACTATTGGAGCTTCTGCTCATTGCTAAAGGAGTTTCTGATGGCCAATTATTTTCTAACAGTAAATTTATTTATTTTTCTTTTCTTTTCAGTTTATTTTTTTTATATCTGATTGTTTTCAATTTCTTTTGAATTGAATGAATTGTTTTAATTTAAGATGATTGTGTTTGTGTGTGCATTGAATTCAATTCATTTAATTGTTCAAATTAGGTTAATTGCCTATTTATTATTTATAAAAATTTTATTTTGTCTTTCATTCAATTTGCTATGTGTTGTAGTTTTTATTGTTGTTATTATTATTATGTTTCTAGTTTTCTTATTATTTTTATTTTTTATTTATTTATTTTTGTTTGTTTGCGGCAACAGTGCTTTATGGTACTGTTGCCACCATTGACTTCAAATTGATTTTTTTTCTTTCGGCAGTGCTAATGCACTGAACCTTTTTTTGATGGCCAACAATCTTCTTCTCTATTTGTTATGCCCATTAACCAGTGGATTTGCAATATTGCATTACTTCATTAATTTTCTTCGAGTGGCACTGTTGCCCTCCCCTTCTCATCATTTTATTTATTTATTTAATTTATTATTTCTTTACTTGCTAATTTTTATTTTTTTGGTTTTTGACTTTTGTGTAATATATTTATTTATTTTTGTTTTTTGTTTACTTATTAATTAATGATTATTAGGTTAACTAGCAATATGTGAATTGAATAATTATTCTATAGTTAATTTAATAAAATTAGGTTATTTGACATTGTAAAATATTTTAGTCAATTATAGATTTAACTTTATTTTTTTATGCAGCCTAGTTAGAATTTAGTTGTTGATTATTTTATTTTGCACTAACCTTGTTATATTTTTGTAGGTTATTATTTGGGAAAATTTAATTTATGATTTATGTTGTACGCCTCCCATTAGATAGACCACGGGCTACTAAATTTAATTTTGGGCTTTAGTCCATTTTAATTGTGTTTTATTTATTTTATTATGTATATAAATATGGGTTGTAATCTTTTCTCCTCCCTCCCTTTCTTTGTATGTGTTTTTATATTATTTTGATGATCTATTAATTATTTATGTTAAATGGTATGGATGGATGTATTTTTGAATGTGATGTATGAATTAATTGTTATGGATCAGATCCAAATTATATGCAAATTGGATTAATTAATAACTTGGGCTAAAAGCTAAAATTTAGAAATTGATTGAGGCCCATTCTTATTTGCATGTAATTAAAGGGATAATTAGATAATAAAAAATAATAAAACACAAAACACAAACGGAGCCCGATCGTAAGGTCAGGTGGGCCATTCAAAAGTCCATACCCAGTTTTCGGACCCAATCTCTAAGGACAGCTGCTGGGCTCCCTCCGTGGGATCCAGTTGCTGTAAAAGTGTTCCCGAATTTCATCCGGGTAGCGACTCCATTCACCGACCTAAGCCTATTAAGGCCGAAAGTTGTATTTCTAGTGGGCCCTGAGCCCGCATAGTACCGTGGTCACCGAACACTTGACGTGCGCTGAACCCCGCTGCCTACAATAGCATAATAAATCAACGAAAAAATTATAAATTTGGTGTCTCAACTTTTAAATTTTTTCTATTTAAGCGTCTAACCTTTTTTTTTCAATCGAATGTCTAAACTTTAAAAAATTTTTCAAATGAGTGTATCTGACCGATCAGAGGCTGAGTGTGCACTGAGTCAACATAAGTGGGCCCCACAATTACACCAGTCAATGTCCATGTCACGTTCTTTATAAAAAAAAGGAAAAATTGCAAATTTGGTGTCTTAACTTTTCAATTTTTTCTATTTAAGTGTCTAACTTTTTTTTTTTTTTTTGCAAATTTGGTATCTGAACTTTAAAAAAATATATCAATGTAGTGTTTTTCGGTCGATTGCAAAAAAAACATTTCAAGTGTCTGACTTGATATATTTTTTTAAAGTTCAGACACTTCATTGAAAAAAAAAAGGTTAGATACTTAAATAGAAAAAATTAAAAAATTCAGACACCAAATTTGCAATTTTTTCCAACCAAAATGCATACGTGGACGTGACATGGACGCTGACTGGTGCAATTATGGGGCCTACTTCTGATGACTCAGCGCACACTCAGCCTCTGATCCGCTGGATACACTCATTTGAAATTTTTTTTAAAGTTCAGACACTTAATTGAAAAAAAAAAAGGTTAGACACTCAAATAGAAAAAATCAAAAAGTTCAGACACCAAATTTATAATTTTCCCTAAATCGACTCAAAGCCTATACATTTAAAACTTCTATAATGACTAGAATACCTATGACTTCAGTGTTACAACATACTAACTACTATAATCGGATCTGATATCTCTGTTGAATCGAATATACTTTGTTTGTCTGAATTGCCCACCAAAAAAAAAGCCGCAACAAGACGACAAAAATCAAACGCCGTAATAAGACTGTGAAACCACAAAAACAAACAATAACAAACCTAGATCTACGTGGAATATCACTTATTTTAGAATTTAATTGATAAAATAGATGTATAGAGTGGTGATTTTAGAGCAAAAAAAGGCCAAAAATCACACCTCTCTACTAACAAAGGTGAAAAGTAAGAAGAAGAAAAAAAAAGTTAGAGAGAAAATGAGAGAGAGAGAGGCTAGGGTTTTTTTAGATTTTTTCTTTCTGAGCATTCATTTTTTAAGCACCTAAGATCTCTAATAACACGACATGATGGTCATTATCTACTAAGAAAGATTTTCCTCAACTGGAGCTATAATATAATCCTCATTTTTCAAATTGCAATAAGAGGAGTTCATTAATTAAAATTCATAGCTTTGATCCATATCAAATTCAAACACCAACCTATCAATCAATACTCCTAAAGAAAAAGAAAAATGCTATATAGCCACAACAAAAAATTCACTTTCTTTTGTCATATAAATCTTCCCGAAAGAATTATATTAAAACTAAAACTCCTAATGAAAAATTCCATTTCTACAAAATTATATTTGTTGGAATATAATTCTATTTTACTTTGTTGGTATCCAATATATATAAGTTCTAAAAACATTAGGTTTATATATATAATTGAGAACCCCTTCAAATATATATATATATATATATATATATATATATATAATTGAGAACCACAATTATTTATATAACTTATTTCATATATTAAATTTGTTTAAAATATATAAATAATAAACAATTTTATTATATTATGAAAACATATTGCACCTCTCATTTTTTATTTTAGTTATTTTATTTATTCAATTTAAAACTCTTTATTATATTATTTTTAATATTTATAAATTATATTATTTCCTTTTACCTAAAGACAATTTATATTTTTATTGAATTTCTATCAATAAAAATATATTCAAAAATAAATAAATAATATATTAATAAATAAAATAAAAAATAAATATAAACAGTCCAAGATTAGTTAATTTAAAGTTTGAGCATTGCATAAATACATCCATGTCAGAAATAATTAACCCAAATTAAAAAGTTGAACGCCATTGGAGCTTTTTTAGCAAAACGCATATTTAAGCCCCTAAACTTTTATAATTTTTGACATTGAGTCCCCTAACTTTGAATCGGTGACATTGAACCCTTATACTTTTCGAATTGTAAAATGCAAACCCCTGCCGTAACTGAGTACAACGCGTGCATAAGAGACACTGTTAAAAGCGCGTGCTGCTGTCACGTAAGACTATTAAGTTCCACGTGTGAAACGTCGTCGTTTGATGAAAGGTGCCCTAACTTTCAAATTCCCCCACTTTGGTTAGCCCCATCTCTCATCTCTCTCATCTCTCTCATCTCTCTCACTCTGCTTGAAGAAAGCATTCTGCACTAGACTCGCCATTGATAAGGTGAGAGTTTTTAAATTGTATATATAATTTCTCTCTTCTTACCGAGTAATTTCAGTATCATCGGCATTTATATAAAGAAAAAACAAATTCTCATAAGTTGTTGATGCTCAAAGAGAACATAAGAAATTTTTATGGTTGCCCATTTACCCTCAGTAATCTTCAACCTTTCCTTCAAATCTTTTGCCTCGGCATTCAGCCTATCAATCTTAGAGTCCTGCCTTCTAATCGTTGCCTCAAATATATCTTCATTGAGAGCTTGGGGATCTACCATATTGTATCTGTTCTCAACCAGTTCAGTAATAATTTTCTTTAGCTCATTGATTACGTAAGTTTGAAAATCACCTGGCAAATCATCTCTCCATTTGAAGTAGTCACAAAATAACCCCTGTTTTCACAAACAATAACCTAAACTTAACTGCCAAAATTGCATTACTTATATAAAATAATCGACATCTCTTACCTCTCTTTGAGAGCAAACCCAGAAACGACGGCCAGGGTTCCTGTCTGTCCAAGAAATGCGCATTACCAGAGACCTACCACAATGACATTGTTCATCAATCTGTTCTGTAGCAAACCTCGCTGGAACCCTAGAAATGTGAGGCAATCGAGCATTGACTCCCCTTAGAATCGCTACGTTCCTAGCATTCTTTTGATCGATGAAACGAAGCTCCACAGCTTCTCCATCCATCGTTGTTCTCAGAAGAAGCAAGTAATGGGACTGACGAAGAAGGTGAGTAATGGGATTTACGAAGAAGGTGACCTTTGTCTTCTTATTAATTTAGTATATGCATAAGGTGGTAAATGACATATTATTGCTAGATATGAAGTGGAAATTAGGTGTCAAGTCTTTAAAATATAAAAATATGACATGGCAGTCCATTTCACGCTGTTTGTAGATTCTGTCAAATAGGGTTCGCATTTTACAATTCGAAAAGTATAGGGGCTCAATGTCACCGATTCAAAGTTAGGGGGCTCAATGTCGAAAAACATGAAAGTTCAGGGGCTTAAATATGCGTTTTGCCGAGTTTTTTTTCTTAGTCTTTCTAGCGAACGTATTACGAAATACCGAATTTGCCCCCTTCCGTCGATTGAAACCTTTTTCCCTTTTTGTACAACCAAGCTGCCATTGCAGAGCTCCTTTCTCTCTCTTCTTTCCCCTCTATTCTCTCTCAAATTTCGACTTTGCTGTTTCTCCGATTCCTCGATCGGACGATCACTGTAACTACC
Organism: Macaranga tanarius; assembly: GCA_949673435.1. Lineage (NCBI taxonomy): Eukaryota > Viridiplantae > Streptophyta > Magnoliopsida > Malpighiales > Euphorbiaceae > Macaranga > Macaranga tanarius. The sequence continues at coordinate 9,677 of CATIWO010118378.1, read as the reverse complement.
CCATGACTCTGATGACTCCTCCACCATTAGATGTAATCTACATAAGACTCTCTTCCTCTTTTTCTCTATTATCTCTGATCACACTCGCTGACCACTTCTCCTCTTTCTTTTATTGTTTTCCTCTGTGTTGCGTTCTATTTTAATTAAATTCATATTCAATTTCGATTATTTTTAAGTATTTCGATGTTTAATTGATTTAACCTTACGATGAATTCTCCTTTTATGAATGGCTTATGATTGGCTGTTAGGGTTTCGATCAGCAGATCCAAGCTACGGCATTAACTGTGTTTTTATTTTTGTTTATTTTCTTTGATTTTGAAATTATTTTAGCAGCAAGAGGACGATGAGATGTTAGTCCCACACACTGAGTTTGCTGAAGGTCCTCAGCCTATGGAAGGTACTTTCACTGTGATATCACTGTTTATACTTCTTAACATAATCGAAGTCCTAATTTTATCATTGTTACTTTTCTTTTCATTTTGTGTTCATGGTTTGATTGAGTGCAACTGATTTCCTGTATGTTTAATTTAGCATATCTGATGAAATTCGTTTTAAATGTTGGTTTTGAGATTTGCAATTGCTTATGCGTGTGTAATCTCGGTTTCCCTATGGAATGGATGTCCCTTTTTTTTTTATTGATCCTTTCTAGTAGTTTAGAATTTATTTAACACGAGTTTCTTTTGTTGTCTTTTTGTACTTTTTAATTGGTGAGTGAACTTTGTGAAGTGAGATTGAAATTTGGGTTTTTGGTTTCTTGATTTCTTTATCCACCAAAAAGTAGATTGTATTTTTCTTAATTTCATGTTCTTATGTTGTTTTTGTTTGAGTATTTGTGTTTTTGGTATGTTGGGTTGCTGATTATGTAGTTTATTATTTTTAGTAGCACCTGCGGAAACAACAAGTGCAGCTGATGCTCAGTCAGTGGATGATCCACCGTCAGCAAGGTTCACATGGACAATTGATAATTTTTCAAGGCTCAATACCAAGAAGCTGTACTCTGACATTTTCATCGTTGGAGGCTACAAATGGTAGATTGATGTCCTACTACCATTGCTTATCTGATTCAATTAACCTTTTTCTGATCTTTAAATTTGTATTGGCAGGCGGATACTGATTTTTCCGAAGGGGAACAATGTGGATCATTTGTCGATGTATCTAGATGTTGCAGATTCTGCAACTTTGCCATACGGGTGGAGTAGATATGCTCAGTTTAGCTTATCTGTTGTCAATCAAATTCATCAAAAATACTCTATTCGTAAAGGTATTGTATTGTCTCATTACTGGTGGCATAAAATGACCTATCAAAATTATCTTCGTACTTCTTTTAGTCGATGTCTTTCCATTATTGCCAGAATCTATATACTGATTACCAGTCTTTGTTTCTGTTTGCAATTTTTCTTCTTTTAATATTATTAAAGTTTGATCTAAGCCAATTTCTGTCTTAGTTACAGTTATGTATTGTTTATTTTTTTTCTTTTCTGTCAAGTTCATTGTTATTTCATAGTTTTTAAATTTTCTCTAGGGATTTGCTCCATTGGTATCATTGCTAAACTTGGCTTGCTATCATGTAATCTGTTTATAAGCTAGTGATCCCATGGCATAACCTTGTCTTTCATGTAATTCCATAACAATTGCATCAGATATTTCTCAGAGGACTGCTAGACTAAAAGAATTCTGTTTTTAATTTTTTCCTTTTACTTCCTATTTTGTATTTCCTGGATTCTGCTGTTTTTCTATGGGACATGATTTGAACATTGTGTACTTCCTTCAATAATTTAAAGAAGAAGTTCTTTTCCTGGCGCAATGTAGGACAACATTTCTATATGCTTTTTAGCTATGCACATATGGGAGTTCTTGTGCGACCAACTCTATTATATCAAACATTCAAAACAGTGGGAAAAATACATTAAATGGGTTTTATGCAGTGTGAAGTAGTAAATTTGTGTTTCTTGTTCTTGAATTTTGATTCCTTCTCAGATTGTCCCTATTGACTTTATTAGGCATAAAGAGTGACTGCATTGGTAGATGGTTTATCATTTGAGGGTTATGATTGGGTGAGGAGTGATGGAATGTAGATTTCATTAATTGCAGTTTCATTGGTTTAAGTATTTGTACTGCCTATTTGTAGATTATGTTGAAATGGATCTTGGGGTAGTTCAATAAATTTTTTGCAAAACTGGTCAGTTTAACTTAGTTTGTTTCCTTTAATAATTTGGAACTTGGATCAATAAGGTTTGCTTTGGTGTGTTAACATAACATTTTTACGCAAAGTTATTTTTGGCTTAGATCATCAATGTTGCCTGATCTTGGGTAGGGCTATAACCCTCCCTGTTGTCCAAAACTTCTTTGGATTTTCCATGAATTTGGAAATGGCATGCTTATGTTTGGAGTGATGTGCTCTTATCTTGTGTGTTGAACATGGATTTAGATCTTGGTTAAACATCTGCCAAATTGCTATATCTGTTGCAATTTATGGTAAAACTGGTATGAATCACAGCTGCAAAAGTTCCACCTCAATTGCTGTTGAATAACTTACCAACACCGCAATTGTTGTTGAAGCTTATTCATAAGCAACAATATCATGAAAATGAAAGAAAATTAATTGAGTTTCAAAAATAAATTAGAAAATGTGTAAAAGAAAAAAAAAATGGTTGCATAACATAGAATGTTTTTCTTCAGCTAAATGTTTCTCCTCAATTAATATCACTCTTGATGCCGAACATTGCATCTGTAAGTATGGTAGGCAAAGGAAACAATCGGTCTATCTGTTTAATAAAAAAAAGTCTTTCAGCTAGACTGTCTATTCATATAAGTTTGTAGAATGTGAAAGTCAATGAAGTTAAAAATATGATGCAGGCATTGGCCATTAGGCTACTGCAGTGCTGACTGCAGTGGTGGTATTGAGCTCCTTTATGTTCCACCTAGTTCAGTTAATTATTAGATAGCCCTTTTTAGGTCAATATTTTTTTAATTAACTGTGTATTTTGTTTTGTCTATTTAAGTTTAAATGTTCCCCTTTATCCATACTTCTATATGTAGTTCAGATATATTTAATCTTTGGCAATGACCAATGATTATGTTTTGTTGCTTGCTGCAGATACACAACACCAATTCAATGCACGTGAGAGTGACTGGGGCTTCACTTCATTCATGCCTCTTGGGGAATTATATGACCCTGGCAGAGGTTATCTTGTTAATGACACATGCGTAGTTGAAGCTGATGTTGCTGTCCGTCGAGTTATTGATTACTGGTCTCATGATTCCAAAAAGGAGACTGGTTATGTTGGACTTAAGAACCAAGGAGCTACCTGCTACATGAACTCTCTCCTTCAAACACTGTATCATATTCCATATTTCAGAAAGGTCAGTGTGCTTGGTTTTCATAACTTGAACTTTTGTGATTGTTTGCAAGCCCATGTCAGGAAATGTTTCCTGTTATTTGCAGGCTGTGTATCATATGCCAACGACTGAGAATGATATGCCATCAGGAAGCATTCCTCTGGCTTTACAGAGTTTGTTTTACAAGCTTCAATACAGTGACACCAGTGTAGCAACAAAAGAATTGACAAAATCTTTTGGCTGGGATACATATGATTCTTTCATGCAGCATGATGTGCAAGAACTTAATAGGGTTCTTTGTGAAAAACTTGAAGATAAAATGAAGGTACAAATGTTTCATAATATCAGGTTTTTGTTGCTAAAGTTATGAAGGATTGGTAAATTGGTATTGTTGTTTTACTTGTTCAGGGAACAGTTGTGGAGGGCACAATACAGCAGTTATTTGAAGGGCACCATATGAATTACATTGAGTGCATCAATGTAGAGTATAAGTCGACGAGAAAGGAATCTTTTTATGGTACACATTTGGGTTGCACTGTCTGACTAGATTATCAAGATTCATATTGTGGCCTCTCAATATTTTATATATAATTGTAGATCTTCAGCTAGATGTCAAAGGCTGTCGTGATGTTTATGCATCTTTTGACAAATATGTTGAGGTGGAGCGTCTTGAGGGTGATAATAAATATCATGCTGAACAACATGGGCTGCAGGTGAGTGGCTTTTGGACTTGGTTACTTTAGCTTTTATATGTGCTAAATTGCCTCTGGGCCTCCTACTTTTCTTTTTCATTTTTTTGAACAAATGATTTATTTGCATATGGGAAGCTTGCCTCTTTGTTAAGGGTCTACTTCAGGTTGACCTATCACTTTACTGTTAAGTGAAGAAGCATTATGAAATGGTTGATTAATGCATGTCTTGCTACTTTCCTGCTTTTTCTTATTCTATTCTAATAGTTCGTTTGGAAAATAGCTTTTAGTTTTTTTAAAACTTTTATTCCTTTGGAAAAAATGTTATCTAACATCCTCTATATATTTAATTTTTTCAGGATGCTAGGAAGGGTGTCCTATTCATTGACTTTCCCCCTGTTCTTCAACTTCAGTTGAAACGATTTGAGTATGATTTTATGCGGGATACTATGGTAAAGGTTAGTCGTTGACTATGTATTCCTTTTTTCATATTTTTTTTTTTGTAATTTTTCCCTGTGCTCTTCTAGATGCACTTTACAATGTGGGCGGCTCTTCTTTTCCTATAAATTTCATACCCCAGCTAGTAAGATCCTTATGTGAGAGTTGAGACGCCAAACTTTTTATCCTAGAACGTCTTCTTGGGGACTGGATTTTTTATTTTGTGATGAAAAATATTGCCTGATCCACTCCATTTCAATTTCAATATGATGGTGGGAAAGTTCAGATTGTTGGCAGTTTTCCATGCCATGCAAATTCAAAAGGAAAAAGAAAAAATTTTTCAATTTTTTTAACATCCACTATGTTTTTTCTTTTCTGCTTAATCTGCATGCTGGCACCTCTCCGTGACTTCATTTTGATGCCTCTTTCAATAGTGACTGAATCAATAGTGACATTGACCTAATTGTGGCTTTGTAACTGTCTTGTAAACAAGTTAAAATGAAAATATCATACTTTTTATGCATGTCACCTGTCGACAAGGATAGTCAGCTCTCCATGAGGTGATTTTGCAGTGCTCTATCCATATGCGATGTTTGTGTAGGGCTTATGATGACATGGCTTTGGCAAGGTTATTTTTGGTTTAATCATTAATGTCATGCTTTTGTTTTATATGAACTAAACTCTCAAGACTAGGATAACAAGCTTTGCCTCAGTTGTAGTCTGAGTGGAGTTTTTGATTTGGGAATCCTTATGCTGATGTTTTCACTCTTCGTTCTTTAAAATTTTTTGCCTTCTTTTCTTTCTGTCAAAGCTGCCTTCACATTTGTCTCCTGTATGGCATTCTTTTGAGGTTGTTACTTGTCACTGTCTTTTACTTCTTTATTTACTGTAGACTACTTAGGATGCATTGCGCTAATGTTACATTTGATTAGATAGGTGTTGAAACTGGTACAAAGCAGTGAAGGTCCCTTGATGAAATCTTTTGATTATATGGATGCTTACCATGATTATTGACAAGCAGAAAAGCATGTAGAGCAGTTTGTATTTGCTACAAACAGCAAGTGTTTAATTTAAGTCATGGTGAAGACCATTAGTACGAGCAACCCTTGAAGGGAGATGTAGTGCTGATTAAAATGTTAACCAACTAATGAGAGTAAATTTTGTTCATGGAGAAGTTGTTTTTAGAATGAGGTTGTAAGATGTTTGCATTTGAATGCAATTTAAAACTTAGATTTGAAATATTAAATTTCAAATAATATGTAGTCGAGGTTATTACAAATCCTCATTAATTGGCCTCTTAAATTTATCATGGATTATACAAATTCACATAGTTGTCAAACAAGGAATTTGATCCAAATTCATATTCATTATAAAATCCCTTTCATCCATACATAGCATCAGGCCGTTTGAATGTCAAGGAGATGTATTTAAATAATCTTGAGCATTCAAGAAAGTGAAATTTTTAAAAGATAAGGGTTTGTAAGGTATTCTTTGTTTACGCAAGAACAGTTTTCTCTTCTTCAATTTTGGTTTCTTTTCCATTTCCTATTGTCATTTTCAGGTGGGAAAATTGGAAAACATGCTTCCTAATCTCTATCACCATTTCTTTTGTTTATTTATAAATTGCAATCGTATTAAAAATTGCACTGAGCTAGTTGCTTTTGTTTAAAGGTGCTAGCCATAGTCAATTGATGGTGGTAGGTGGTGAACATGGTGTGGATGAGGTGAACATAATGGTGATAGGAGCGGCGTTGGTAGGGTAATCTCTTGGTGGTATTAGTATATTGATGGTGGCAGCAGAGCTGACGACTGGCATCCTAGTGGTGGTAGTAGTGATGGTAGTGTCATGGTAGAGGGTTGGGAGCATGAGTGTTGCTCATGGTGGTGGTGATGGCAGTACAGATGATGGTTACATAGTTGTAGTGATGCTGTCCAGGGCTGGTGTATAGGTGGTGCAAGTGATGGTGCATTTAATGGGTAGTGCATTCATAGCAATGGCAGTGGTGATGGTAGCAATTGTGCCAATATTGACTTTTTACTTGTGATGGTGTCAACAAGAGTGCCGATGTTTCTGATAGTTTTATAAAATGGTGGTGGTGGTAGTGGTAGTGGTGCAGTGCAAAACACATACATGTGTGTATATTTCAATTGAAAAACAAAAGAAAACAAGTTTTATCTGTTTTTTTGTTTTTTAGAATTAAATGAAAGTTGGGACAAAAGAAGTTATTGTTGAGATTCCATGGAAAGATTTTCCAGGACATAGCTCTATTCTTCTGTAGATAAATAGACCCTAAGTTATTTATAACAAATTATGTTTTCCTCTTGTCCATGAGGCAATACTTTTATGTAGTCAATCTGAAATTGTGTAGTTGCATTAGTTGCATGAAAATAACTTACATGTAAAGAGGTACATCAGAAGAAGGTAAGATGCCTCCCCAGTATGGTTGTGCTAGCCATCAAGTCCAAGCCTGAAACATTACTTGTGAGCCTTGACAAAAACTTACTGGAGAATTTTTCTTTATCAGTAGTCAAGAGGGATTTCTTGCTGTGGTGGATGTAGCCAGGTTTTTTTTTTTTTTTCAATGGATGCAGAAAACTTGCTATCATTTCTCTTGAATTTTTTTGTGAAGCTGAGATGCAATAAGTTTTATATGGTGGTGAGATGGTGTCCAATGTGATATATTTTGGATGGTCAAGTGGCATCCAGTGGTTTTGGTGGTGAGGAGGGGGCATCCAAAGGATGGTAAACAGGCAATCACAGCCTGAAATGCAATTATCAACAAAAAATTTTTCTTACCTTTTTCCTTGATGGGTCTCCTATGTTTTACCTATCAGTTTGTGGGCTACAAACAAGTCAAGAAGAGCTGAGTCTTTATTACTGCATTGTTTTGGTAAAAATTTGTGGAGCTTGAGCTTAAATAAAGCTAGCTTGAATATCTTAGGGCTGGTTGAGTTTGGCTTTGTACAACATCTACATAGAGTTTGGCTTAATTCTACTAAGGAATTCATTTTATTTTCAAATGAATTCTAAATAGAATCCATTTGCAAATGCATTTTTATTAATATAGCTTCTTTGGTTTAAATGAATATTTTATGGATTATATTTCAAGTGAGTTTCATATTTTGTTATATTTTATTTGGTTTAAATTTGAAATCCAAAATAATACGTTGTTTGGCGAAAAATACCCTTTTAAGCTAATATTGCATGATAAGAACATTTTAGAAAATAAAAATGATAAAAAAGGACATTTTAGTTTTATGAAAAAATAGACTTAAAATCATAGAATTCATTTGGAAATTCTAACTAATTTGTTAGGATTTGATTTAGTTATAAGCAATTCCACAAATTTAAAAAAGTTGGAATTGCAAATGAATTCCGCAAAATTTTTACTTAAACCAAATATACTAAACTTGAATTTGAAATGAATTTTATAAAGTTTATAAAATTCATTTATATGAAACACACTATTAGTGGTTTTAGTACACCTTATTGGACTTGTATAAAGCAATTTATAACATTTATTTGAGTGTATTTATGAAAAATTAGAAATAAATAAAAAGTAAGAAATTTCTCTTTAAAAAGGCGAATGCTCTTTATTTCTTTTGTTAACTTGATATAGTCAGGTGTCAAGTTTATTCACAAGGTTGTTTATCTTTTTATTATTTGGGATTTGAGAGTATATGATGATGGAAAGTGGCTATGATTGTACATCGTGCAGAAGTTATATTTCATTTCACTCATGGACTAAAATTTTTTCTTTTTTATTTTTCTAATATCGAGGAAAATTCGTAGTACTGCCTTTGTAAATAGGGAAAAGCAAAATCATCTCAAAAAAGGTTTACTTACCTGATTTGGGCAATTCTTTTCAACCTTATTCCAATGCTGTGCAATGTCATCTCATTAGCTAGCTGCTAGCACTCAGCCAGTAAAGAATTAAACACAAATAGCACTACCTTGGTCTTCCACTGAGGACAATGGTCCTAAAGAGTTGCAAATTGATATGTCTTGAACATAAATTGTTATATTTCACCTTCCTGCAGGAGGTACTATATTTCTGTTGAATTGCTTGCCCATTTATTATTTTGTAAAATTGCTCAACCTGCAACTTGATATCCTAGATACATATGCCATCTTAGTCTGCATTTTTGTGGTTTCCTCCTTCCAATTTGGTTTACTGTTCTTACATGTATTGCTTCATTTATTGCACTTATGACCTGCAGATAAATGACCGCTATGAGTTCCCTTTGCAACTTGATCTTGATAGAGAGGATGGTAAATATTTGTCTCCTGAGGCGGACAGAAGTGTTCGAAACCTGTACACTCTTCACAGGTAAAATTTGTGATGCAAAAGAATCTGAGCACGTATTAATATATCCAAAAGTAGATCATATGCTTGTGAGTCCTTGTGGACGATCTATGCATATGGTAAATGTGAGTATGGTTTGGAATCACTGGGAGTATGGTAAATTATGCATTATCATTTTTCTTGAATATTTGCATAGGGAGTTCATGTCTTTAAACAAATAGATTAATTTTCTTGCCTTAGAGGTGCCAAAATCAGGCTCAGGCAATGTGTGTGGCATGTCTTGATTTTTTAATGCAAATTTTCCTGCAGTACAACTGTTTAATGATGCAAGGCATTCGATACCTTCATGTATCCATATACTCTTTTTTCTTCTCTTGATAGTTTCCAAAATAAGCGCTCATATGATTTTAATTGCTTCCAAAAGCAGAACATATCTTTGGGTGGTGTGTTGTCTTGCTATCTGGCAATTGGATGCCCATTGGCCCCTGCGACCGCCATTGACACCTTATTGTTCTTTTTCTTTGTTTGAATTGTTTATCCTATCCTGCCAGGGTTCTCTCTTCTGTCTTGATTGCTTAAAATTTTCTGTTATGTTGATATGAATAGTATATTTTTAGTTGCTTTCTTATTTGTGCAATTGGGCTCTCTTCTTTGTGCCATTTTTGGATGGATTTGTCATTTGATAACACAATGGGATTTGCTGTGCTGGCTTTCTTATGTTGGTTGTCTGTTTTAACTGATGAATATGAATATTTTACTTCCATATGTGTTCTAGGATGATAATTTTGTGCTCTTGTTTGTTTTCAGCGTTTTAGTTCATAGTGGTGGCGTGCATGGTGGGCACTACTATGCTTACATCCGGCCAACCCTTTCGGATCAATGGTATGCATTATGTTAAAGTTTT
>CATIWO010118376.1:0-18157 GCA_949673435.1 Macaranga tanarius | reverse complement strand
CAGTGAGCAGACTAAATAAACACTCCCGGTAATTAATCAAGCAAGTAATTTAAATAATAATAATTAGAGAAAAATAATTCATTAAATCATATGCATTCCAAAAATATATATCGTATCACAAACTAATTCGTTTAAACAGTATATTTATATTCAATACATGTATTAGGTTGCTATCAATGTGGTGGGTACCAATCAGCACATTGAAGGTTCAAATCAGGTATGCATACCGGCACAAATAAACCACTCGGATTAACCCCAAAGGCTTTTATAATCTCGAGCGCTGTCCCAAAGACAGTAATCATAAATCTTTTAATTCGGTATCCCAGATACAAGAATTAATAATTTTACATGAGTAGCTGTGTCCCGGACACAGTCTGATGTCTCACTGAACCCTGCCGTACCCCGGGTACGGTCTTACTGCAACCTTTATCTTTTAATATACATATACTCACTTAATAATCATATTTTTAATATATACAAATATATCAATCAATACCCTATATATATTGTTATATTTATTTATTATTATTATTATTATTATAAAATATGTAAATTAGGTTATTAATATCTATGAATTATTAATTAATTTTTTTTAGGAGGTTATGAGTGTATATATATATATATATTGCCTACCTAAATATCATTGTATCCCTCAAATTCTTATGGAACAAATTCTAATTGCCATTCTCAATAACATGCAATATCATGCATCGTAGATTTATCTACATAATGGCCCATATTGCTTTAGAACCATAGCCTAGGAAATTAAGTTTTCAAGTATACATATAAATAACTAAATAAATAAATAAGTACATAAATATATATATAAATAAATAAATAGATAAATATATATATAAACTTTGATAATTGTATCTTAAAACTTGAATTTAAATTTGATACCATTTAACAATAATCAGGTAATTCAAGCTTCATCAATATATATATAAAAATTTCTATCATTATATTATTTCATATAATACTATAAAAAAAATACTCACTGCATGTAATATAAAATTATCATTGTAGATATAAATTCAACATAAACTCAATTCAAAAGAAATAAAAAAAATAAAGAAGAGCCCACTCACCAATTTGCTCTTCTTCCTTCCAGGCGTTGCTCTGCTCTTTCTTTTTTTTTTTTAATATGTTTGGTACCATTCTGGTACCATACTAATATCAAAATCCTTTATTGCATGGCCAAGCACTGCTGCCCAGTGCTTGGCCCAACACATGGCAAAAATTTTTTTTTTAATATATATATATATATATGGCGGTTAAGGCCATATTTTACATTAGTCCCTCAAATAATAATTTTTTTTAAATTAAATCCTTTATTCAAACTTATTTTCTATACAATTTAGTCCTACTAAAATATATTCTTTAAATATTAGAACACGAACCCGACAATTAGAGCATGATATATGCATATCTATGTCGGCCGAGGGTGTTATAGTTTTGAATAGGGTGGTTAAATCATACCCTATAGTAGTCGATGATATGATTTTGCATGCAGACTTGGTAGTCATCAAATTAGAAGAGTTTAATGTGATTTTTAGAGATGGATTGGTTGTCTAAATACCATGCCATTGTAAATTTCTATACAAAGGAAGTAGTTATAGAGATTTCGGGACAGAAAAAAATAATGTTAGTGGGGGAGAGAAAAACTATTCCTGTTTGTCTGATTTCAACTACAACATCTTTTCAATTAATAAGAGATGGGTGTGAAGCATATTTGGCTAACATCATTGATACGTCAAAGATTAGTCCAGGAGTGATGGATGTACTAATTGTTAGAGAATTTTTGGATGTATTTTTAGATGAATTACTGGGTTTTCCACCACACCAAGAAGTAGATTTTGAGATTGACACCATACGAGGGACGGCACCGATGTCAATTGCTCCATACAGAATAGCACCTTTAGAATTGAAAGAATTGAAGAAACATCTGGAAGAATTGTTAGGAAAGGAGTTTATCAGGCCAAGTATATCACCCTGGGGAGCACCGGTGTTGTTTGTGAAAAAGAAAAATGGAAGCATGAGACTATGTATCAACTACAGGCAATTGAATAAAATTACGGTGAATAATAAGTATCCATTGCCTAGGATTGATGACTTTCTTGAACAGTTAAAGGATACTTCAGCATTTTCAAAGATTAATTTGAGATCCGGCTATTGGCAACTTCGAGTAGCAGAGCATTCTATTCCAAAAATAGCATTTAGAACCCGATATGGGCACTATGAATTTTTAGTTATGCCATTCGGGTTAACCAATGCATCGGCAGTATTTATATCTTTGATGAATAAGACTTTCCAGCTGAATCTGGATGACGCCCACAAACATAATCATACACATGGCATAATCAAATATACACACGTGGTATAATAAAATTTCTTGATAAAAGGTACATGTATATATATAAAAACTTATATATACATCCATGTACAACATTACACACATAACATATCTGGTATTACACACATACTATATGATACCAAAACTCATACACACAATGCCATTTGTACAAACATTATTAAACATAATACATATACTAACATATGGCTATCTAGTACAAAATGTGCTATATATAAAATGCCAAATGATATACAGGAGGAAGGTCGGTTACACTAAAACTCGCTTCGATCCACCTAATGACTCAGACACAAGCTTCAAGCCTTTAGTCTAATCAAGTCTTGAAAATATTCAACAACAATGGGGTGAGCTTGCAACTCAATAAGCAACTACGAATACAGTTGCTCACATATACTCGTCACATAAGAGTTGATTTAATAAAGCATATAATCACATATATAAAACACATTCTAATGATCGTAATATAGTCTATCAATTCTCTACTAAGTCTATATACAATCACCATAAAGTTCCATTACTTTTAGCACTACATCGAGTGCGTATGGGAGTCCAAATGAAGAAGTGCAAGTGAGCAATAAAATGTCAAGCTCAGTTAGAGAATCTTAATGATAGATTCAACTCAAACTCAAAACATAAAAGTTGTAGAAAACTCTTTAAAGTTTTTGTAGCATCAAACCATGCTTCAATTAGAGCTCTGTAGCTTAAGTTATAGTAAAAATACAAAGACAACAGTGTGTTAAAAAAGGAGGCTGAGTCAGCACGCCATGCCGAGTTGAGTTGGAGTCGGCACACCTTGACTCTATCCAAGTCGGCACCAAGTTTGCCGTCCTTTTACCTATTTGACACCCAACTTCATTCTTATGCAAAGCAATCCATCCCACACTTGAATATAACTCAATTCATACTTAAAAACACCTTATAAATATACTAAACAACACCAATTCATTCACCAACACATAATTCACAACCATTCATAAGTTAAAAGCATCAACATCCATCATTTATACTAGAACATCTCATTCACACATTGCATCTCATTCATAAGCACAAAATTAAAGGAAGATATGCTCAATACAAAAGTTAGTATCCAGATAGACCTTTCCTCATACATAACCTCACACTTAGCCTCATAGCTACATTCCTCATAATTTCAAATATGATTTAATGGCCATTAAGTGAGACTATCCATCTAGATCAGTCTCACTTCTCACATGGGTATCTATATACCCAGCTCAGCTTGTCCATCAAACATAATCAGTGGGGACTATCCGCCCAGCTCAGTCCCACTATCACACATCATCACAATTCCTCACTTTTCTCATATATTTCACCTCCAAGTGAAATATAATATAATCCACACAACATAATACATTTCCATTCAATTGCATCTCAATAAGCCAATATACCAACCATTCATCAATATTCAATCAAAGCTCATATTCATAACATTTAACAAACACAAATATGGTGATCACTATACCACATACATGTATCATCATTTACCAACTTCCTCATCACATTTCCAATACATAAAAAGGTGGAACTCACTCCACATCAATCCACTATCCAATATTCATTTTATTCCAATATAAGAATACATTTTATTAAACATATAAGATAAGTATATATATACAACATGTATTAATAATTACTTACCTCTAAGTGCTTCCAGTTTAAAAAGAGTTTTCCTCTAATTATGAGTGCTTCCCTTTCCTTTTATCCACTTATACACATATTCATACATCAACCTCCCATAACAACCATTATACTAGCATTCAATCTCACTATATATAATTTAGTAATTAAAGCTCTATAAGCCAAATGTCTCACACACATGTCCAATGACCATGATATTGCTACTGCAGCTAATATAATAAGTCTACTAACAATTTTTATTATAATTACTCAAATTAGACATATATGGAATTAATTATGAATTTTAGAAACAAATCGGGTATAACAGGGCACTCAACATGAACAGTAAAATGTCCAGCCCTATTAGACAAGGTTAACAGTAAAATTTGTCCAAGCTCAAAATATAGAAAATGTAGAGGACTCTCTGAAGTTTCCAAAGAGTCTAACTTTGCTCAAATCAAAGTTGTATAGCTCTAGTTATGGCTAAAACAATGGAACTAATGCAAGTGCAAAACAAAGCACGAATTTGACGATAAGCAAAACTCAACTTAATAACAAGGAAAGCTTACCAAATTAGTGCTTCAATAAATTATAGACCTCCTAAAGCTTCTCAATATTCTTGTTAGATAAAGAAAACAAGATCAAAAACTCTTAAATATAACATACTACTCTTCTTCTTTCTCTAATTTCTCTATACAATTAACACACCACTCACCAATCATAAGCCTACAATTGCCACCCTTAAAGTCTCATAATAATTATTACATATTTAATGTATAATTATCTCCCCAAATAACATAATAATAATTCTAAATATTATAGGTAATTATTACCCATTATACCTTATTGCCCTTAATGAAATGGGAATAATTACACATTAGCCCCAAACTTTCAATCGAGACAATCTAACCCCACACTTATCTTACAATTAGGCCCCTCTCCACCAATATACAGATACCCACACTTAGACATATTCTACAACTAGACTCTATATGTCATGAATACATAATGCATAAACAGGGCATATAAAATTACGGGTGTTACATTGGATCAATTTGTTATTGTGTTCATCGATTATATACTCATTTATTCATCAAGCTGGGAAGAGCATGAGAAGCATCTTTGAATAGTTTTACAAGTACTTCAGGAGAAGCAGTTGTATGCCAAATTTAGTAAGTGTAAATTTTAGATGGAGGAAAATGCATTCCTTGGCCACATAGTATCTAAAGAAGGAGTGCAGTCGGACCCGTCAAAGATTAAAGCTATCTTGGAGTGGGAAGCACCTAGAAATGTAACCGAAATTTGAAGTTTCTTGGGTTTACTATTTACTATTGGAGATTTGTGAAGAATTTTTTTGTTATTGCTAAATCATTGACAACCTTGTTGAAGAAAAATACTTCTTATTATTGGGATGAAGCATGTCAACGGAGCTTTAAGAAATTGAAGAAAACCCTTACCACTACTCCTGTTTTAGCATTACCAACTAGAAATGGAGGCTTTATGGTATACACTGATGCTTCAGAACAAGGATTGGGTTGTGTACTTATGCAAAATAGAAGGGTGATAGCCTATGCATCTAGACAATTGTGGCCTCATAAAATAAACTACCCGATATATGATTTGGAGTTAGCCACCATTATTCATGCCTTAAAGACTTGGAGGTATTACTTGTACGGAGAGACATTTTCTATCTTCACAGATCATAAAAGTTTGAAATATATTCCTACTCAAAAGGAATTAAACTTGAGACAGTGAAGATGGAAAGAATTGTTAAAGGACTATGATTGTACCATTAAGTATCATCTGGAAAAAGCAAATGTAGTAGCGGATGCTTTGAGCCGAAAAATTGGAGAGTGCTCTGCTAGATTAATTTGTCATAATATGGATAATTTAGTGGCTTTACAGGCAATGAATGTTTCATTTGATGTTGAGGAAGACCACTTATTGGCTGCATTACAATTAAACCATCATTGGAAGATCAAATTCGAGGTGTTCAAATGGAAGATGCATATTTGAAGAAGAAGAAAGAGAAGGTAGAAGCAGGAATTAATACTTAATTTACTATGAGAGAGGATGGTATATTAATGATTGGCAATCACGTGTGTGTTCCGGATAGTGGTGAATTAAGAAAGCAAATCATGAATAAAGTATATACCGCTCCTTATGTGATGCACCCTGATAGTACTAAATTGTATCAAGCTTTAAAGTCATTTTATTGGTGGCCAGTAATGAAAAGAGATATAGCAGAGTTTGTTACAAGATGTTTGACTTGTCAACAAGTAAAGACGGAACATCAAGCTCCTGCTGGGAAGCTGCATCCTTTGGCAATACCATAATAGAAATAGGAAAAGATCACTATGGATTTTGTGATTGGATTGCCCCGTACTTACTGAAAGCATGATGCGGTATGGGTAATAGTTGATCGGTTGACCAAGTCAGCTCATTTCTTGCTAGTTCAATCAAGTGATTCTTTAAATAAGTTAGCTTCTTTGTACATTAAAGAAATTATGAGGCTACATGGAGTTTTTTTGTCCATTATATCTGATAGAGATCTGAGATTCACTTCACATTGCTGAGAGAGTTTACAAAAAGCTTTGAGGATAAAATTGCATTTTAGTACTGCTTTCCATCCTCAAACAGATGGTCAATCAGAAAAGACAATCCAGACATTAGAAGATATGATGATAGCTTATACCTTAGAGTTTAAGGGTAATTGGGATGATCACTTACCATTATTAGAATTTGCCTACAATAATGAATATCACTCTAGCATCAGAATGGCACCTTATGAAGCCTTGTATGGGAGAAAGTATAGAAGCCCAATATGTTGGGATGTTGAGGGCTTGAGATAACTTGAAGGTCCAGATTTAGTGCAAAAAATAGTAGATAAAATTCAAGTGATCAAGAAATGTCTAAAAGTGGCACAAGATCAATAGAAAAGCTATATGGATCGACATTACTAGGAGATGGATTTTCAAGTTGGTGAGAAAGTCTTTTTGAGAGTGTCACTATAGAGGGGAATTTTAAGATTTTAAAGGAAAGAAAAATTGAGTTTGAGATATGCGGGACCGTATGAAATCGTGGAGAAGGTGGGACCGTTGGCATATAAATTAGCCTTGCCAAGAGAATTATCTTCTATTCATGATGTATTTTATGTGTCTATATTGAGACAGTATAGATCAGATCCAAATCATGTGATACAAGAGCCTGAGATAGAGATTTCTGAAGGATTAACGCACGTAGAAAAATCGATGGAGATTCTAGATCAGAAGGTGAAACATTTGAGGAATAAAGAAATTTCAATAGTAAAGGTGAAATGGAGCCATCATTCACCTAAAAAAGCAACATGAGATGTAGAAGAGCTAATGAAGTAGAAATATCCATACTTGTTTTCGGAAGCTAGTGAATAGTAAATTTTGAGGGATGAAATTTTCTTTAAGGAAAGGAGAATTGTAACACTCGCCTTTTAGAATACATAATCATATTATATGCATTGCATTTTATACATAGTATAATGGTGGACTCAATTTAAGTTCGGATATGTGCATGAATTGTAGAGAGAGACCTATTTGTAAGGAAAGATAGGGTTTAATTGTTACAATAGAAAGTTATGAGTTATTATGTAATAATCTCATTTTATTAAGGGGTTTAAAGGATATTATGGTGATAATGTCCCATAATTATCTAGAATATTATTATTATTATTATTTTCTTTAGTTATAATTATGAATTAATTATAAGGGACACTTATATGTGCAAGTGAAAGTTTCTGATTGGTTTTGTGTGTGTGTGTGTGTGTATGTGTATATGTAGTGTGTAGAGAATTATGTAAGGAAGTAGAAGAGTGATTTTTGAGAGCTTTGGGAGTTTTTAATCTTGCTTTCTTTATCTAACAAGAGGATTGAGAAGCTTAAAGAGGTCTTTAATCTATTGGAGCATCTTTTGGTAAGCTTTACATGCATTTGTGTTAATTGAAGTCAAGTTTGGATTGTTGCAATTCGTGTTCTAATTTTCTCTATTTTCAGTCCTAGGGTGTTTACCATAACTTTGGCTATAGGGCTCCAATTTAAGCATGGTTTGAGGCTCTAAAAACTTTAAAGAGTTTTCTACAACTTCCATATTTTGAGCTTTGACTGAATCTGTGGTTAAAAGGGTTTAACAGGGCTCAATATTTTATTACTCTCGCTGGTGGCCCTGTTTTACCCGATTTGATTCAATAATTAATAGATAATTCTATACTTGTCTGAATTGAGTAATTCTAATTGGAATTGATAGTAGACTCGTAATATTAGCTGCAGTAGAAATATTATACTCATTGGACTTGTGTGTGCATCATTTGGCTATATTGAACTTTGAGCTTTAAGTTGCATCTAGTTGAATTGAATGCAAGTACAATGCTTGTTATGTAAGATTGATGAATGATTATATGTAAGAGTTGATAAAGGGAAAGAGGGCACTCATAATTAGAAGAAAGACCTTTGTTAAAGTTAGAAGCACTTTGAGGTAAGTAATTACTATTATATATTGTGTACATATGCTAAACTCTTATGTGTATAATTGTGTATTTCCTTTAATGAAGTTGAATGAATGTATGGATTAGTGAATATGATGTGGAATAAGTTTCTGCCCTTTTTGTGTATTGGAAAGGTGAAGATTTGTTGGCAAATGATGATGTTGGCAAATGATGATATGTGTGTATTGTGTAGTGGACATAATAATTATGTATGTTGAATGTTATGAATATGAGCATGGATGAAATAATGGTGAAATGTTATTATGGTGATTTATTATGATGCAATTGCATTGAATTTTATTATGTTATATTGTGTTGTGTTTCACATAAAAGTGAAACATGTGAGGAAGGTGAGGATATGTGATAATGTGTGATAGTGGGGACTGAGCTAGGTGGATAGTCTCCACTGATTGTGTGTGATGGGCAAGCTAAGCCGGGTGTATAGCTACCCATGATTGATTTATGTAAAGTAAGAATGAGCCGAGCAGATAGTCTCACTAAATGTCTATTTGATTGGCATTGTAATTATGAGAAATATAGCCAATGAGGCTAAGTGGGAGATAATTATATGAGAAAAGATCCGGTCGGACACTAACTAGTTTGTTGAAACGTATATACTTTGAATTTATGCTCTTAAATGAGATACAATGTGTGAATGTGTTATTAAAGTTATGAAATTATGAATATAGATGTTTTAAATTTTTGAATGATTGAGAATCATGTATTAGAGAATGAGCTGGTGATATTTAGTATGTTTTTGAAGTGTTTTTAAGTTGGTATTGAGTTATGTTCAGGTATGGAATGGATTGCAATGCATTAGGATGGACAAAAAGAGGTTTTGGCCAAGCTTGGGATACTCACGGGTTGCTTACGACTGTAAGGAAGCAACCGTGAGCACCCTAGCCACTTTTGAATAGTAGTGAGCTTCCTACTCATGATCTCCTCATGACTATGAGTGGCTGCTCATGGTCATGAGCAGGCTCCTCATGATCGTGAGGACTCACTCATGAGGAGCCCAACCTTCTCACTTGCTTCTTCTTCTTTTGGACTTCCGTAAGCACTTAATGTGGTGCCAATAGTATTAGAACTTTATGGTGATTACATGTAGACTTGTTAGAGGATTGAAAAACTACTTCATTACCATTAGAATGTATCTTATATATTGGATTTTACATCACATCAATTCATTTCTTATGTGATTATTATATGTGTACAATTGTATTAGTAGTTGCTTATTGAGTTGCAAGCTCACCCCTTTGCATCATAATTTTTCAAGATTTAATTAGACTAAGCTAGAAGCTTGCATTGAAGTCTTAAGTAGGCCGAAACAAGTTTGGTATAACTGACCTTCGCCCTTTATATGCATTTTGGCATTTTTGAAATGACACTATGTACAAGTTGGTCATATATAAATTATGCATGAAATGCTAGACAATGTATGTGCATATAAGTATTTGTCTATATATAAGTACATTTGCAAAAAACTTTCTTATGCCAAATGTGTATGATTGGTTATGGCCACATGTATGGTTGTGCTTGTGAGTGTCATAACTATCGATGGCCTCCCCGATGTATAAGTATATATACATTATCTCAGGTGCAATATACTCCCTATCCAACCATATGCAAAATTCATAATCACGATCTAACAACAAATGCAAAATGCAAATACTATATAATGATGTAGGAAAAATCAAAAAATAAAACCAAAGTAGGAATAATCAAACAATGAACACAATAATCACTTATATCATCTTTGATGCATCCATAATACCTCCTCATTGCATGTATATCAATTATACAAACACAAATCACAGGTGTTGGCTTGCCATATTTACATACTATGTCATTGTTGTTGTTCCTCTTTGTGTCAAACAAATTTGTTTTAGAATTTTGGAAGTATATTAGCTCCATAAGAGATCACGATGAAGAAGATGGAAAAGATAATGAACAAAAAACCCTATTTCATCACTTAGGGATTTATAATCACTTTAGGATCTTACTATCATGTTAGCCAATTCAATAAACTTAAACTATGTGGCCAGTTGATGTCAACGGGCACTTAACGAATATTAGCTCTATTAATATATTTTGTCAATTGAGGATGAAATGTGGTGACAAATAAATGTGTTGTAATGTGTCAAATTTTTTATAGATTGAGTCAATTAAAGAAATTAAAATATAGAGGCCAAAGTATGTGTTTTGCTTTTAATTTATAAATTAATTATTTTGACATATTAATTGATTAAAAATATAAATTATAAATAAATAAATAAATATATATATATATATATATATATATATATATATATATATATATATATCATTTAAACACCCTAAATAATATTAGAACAATGAGCAAATTATATTTTTCTCCCTGAGATTTGACCTAATTAACACTTACCACTCTCTTGTTTAAAAATTGAACATTTACCTCCCTCATCTTTTATTCCGGTAACATTTAAGAACTTCCGTTTGGATTAGATTATTTTTTCAATTAATTGTTAAAAAAAGATAAAACTACCCTTTTAAGTAGTATTTTTACTAAAATTAACTATAAAACACTAAAATATTTTATTTTTTTATATTTAATAACATTAAATACATACATTTTTCACTTTCTAATTATATGGTTCATATTTCACTAGTATTTTATAGTTAATTATAGTTTTTTTATTATTTTAAATGGCATTTTAGTCTTTTTATATAGCCCTTAATAGAAAATATAGCTTAACCATAACGGAAGTACTTAAATGTTAAAGGAACAAAAGTTGAGGGAAATAAATATTCAACTTTTAATCAAGTGAGAGGTTAAGTGTTAATTAGGTCAAACCTAAGGGAGGAAAATATAATTTGCTCTAAAAATATTAATAACTTTTATTTTTAATAAGGTGTTTGTACCATTTTTTTTAGCAAATTACATTTTCCTCTCCAAGGTTTGACCTAATTTATACCTTTTTCACTCTTGTTTTAAAATTGAATTTTTGCTTCCCTCAATTTTTATTCTGTTGACATTTAAGGATTTCCATTGGGGTTAGGCCATTTTTTCCATTAAGTGACATATAAAAAAGTTAAAATGTCATTTTAAACATTAAAAACTAGGGGTCTTCTATAATATCCTAAAGGCATAGATACTTTTAGTTTTTTAACCATTGGATTAAATTATAAAATATAAATTATTGGATTGAAATGATAAAAATAATCTACAACCTGTAAAAAATGTTACCTCCACAACGGATAATAACTTTTATTAAAGGAAGTTTTTTTTTTCTCAAATACCTCAAACCCTTTCTTTCTATTGGAGTATTTCTCTGCTTATTCTTGATCCCTCCAAAAATTACCTAGTACAAGCTATTCTGGTCCTTTTCAAGAAATCAACCTTTCTCTTCTCGTCCTCCTTCTCTCAATTTATTTCTTTCTTGTCTCACCTCTTTTCTTCCTTTCTGTGTGCTAATTATTGCTACCTTTATCACATTATATGAATTGAAAAAAAGAAAAAAAAAGTGGTTTATTAGTTTTGTATGGCTGATTGTATGAACAGTACTAATACCCAAGTCTCTTTATGTTCAATCTCAATCACCACCTCTAAGCAGTCCCTTTTCTACTTTATTTTCTTTTTTCATTTTGTTTGATCATTTCACTTAACAATACTCATTAATTGATTGCTTATCATTGTGTGTATATGCTCATTTTAGTTTATATTTTTGAAACTATCTTTGGTGTGTTTTTCCTTTTGAAATTATTTGTTGGATTTATGTTTATTAATATTATCACAATTACTTGGATTTTGGGTTAAAGTTTGAAGCTTTATGGTTTTAAAATCATACCCATCAACATATTTCCAAAATTACTGCAAATGTCATGTTTAATTAAAGAAAAAAAATAATTGAGTTTGCTACTTAATGAGAATTTAATTTGTTAGTCTTCAATTTCACGGAGAAAAAATAACTATTAACATTCATTCAATCAATCTGCAGTTCCTTTTTCCATATTATGAATAAAAATGACAAAAAAAACCCAAACAGGACATAAAAAGCCAGGTGAAGCTTATTTTTATCATTATATAGTTCATTACCCCAATCCAAGTCATTACTTATATTTATAATATATATTATTCTTTTTAAAAATATTATCCCACTGAGGCATCATCTGTATAAAAATAATAAATACCTTAAAACATGATATTAGATTGACCAAAATATGATATATGCATAGTTCACCATATATTCTCAAGTAAAAAGATACTACAGAAAATACATTCACTACCTTTATTTAGTGGTTCACCATAAAATATTAAATATAATGAATCTCGTACAGAAAATACATTTACTACCTTTATTTAGTGGTTGACCATAAAATATTACATAGAATGAATCTCCTAAAAATATCGATTGTGGTTGACAACAAATTAAATAATATATGGTTAACCACAAAATGATACATGTTAACCATACTGATATTAATTGACCACAAACTATCAAATAAAAACACAAGTTGACTTAATTATATTAATAGATAATAATTTAATTTCATCTTCTATTTGAATCACTCGAGGAACCAGAAAAATGCCATAATAATAAATGATGGAATTGAAATAATTGTAAATTTATAAATATTTAGTAACTAACTTGAACTTTTGATGTTGAATATGAAAGACAGAAAGTAATAGTTGAATTTGAAAGATGAATCTAAGGGATAGAAATTAGTATTTGAATTTGAGAGATAAAAAGTGATATGAATCTTTCAATTTTTTTTTTTTTTGGTTAGGGTTTTTGTTTGATGAAATTTTCACTAGCTTTTTTTAAAAAAATTTGAAAAGTGTTAAAAAAAATAACGGAATTAAAAATGTTTTGATTATACGTTAAAAAAATTACCAGCTAACCTATTATAACAAGTAACTTTGTTTTGAAATTTTTTTGTTTTTAACGGTGAAGGTATTGTAGAAAAATCCTAAAAACTATAATTAACTATAAAACACTAATGATATTCACAAGATATTTTAGTCCTTTATATTTAATAATATTAAATATATACATTCCTCACCAAAAAAGAAAAATAAATTAAAAGATGTTAACAATTATATATTGTATTTCAAAAAGCAACTGTTTACATTATAACCATCTAAATGTCCTAATCTATAATAAATATACTATTACTAACAATCAAGTCTTTAAATTAAACACAATAAACACAAAAATATATATTAAATTAATAAAAAATGAACAATTTTGAATTTCCTCTTTCATCTCATAGTATTTTTCATATTGGATGTGGTTTTTTTTTTTTTTGTTATGAATGTCTTTATGGAAAAGTTTTAAATATCCACTTAAGTGAAGAATATATGTATTTAAAGTTATTAAATATAAAAGACTAAATATAACACCCGCCCTTTTTCATACGTATTTAATACGTATGTATTGTAATTTATGCTTTTGAGATAGTGGACTTTAATTGAGTTTGATTTAAAGTATGTGGTTGTAGAGAGGGGCATATTTGTAAGGTAAAGTTTGGAGTTATTTGTTATATTAGAAAGTTGTGGATGATTGAGTAATTAGCTAAGTTCATTAAGGAGGTGTAGAGTTATTTTGGAGATATTTACTTATTATTTTATTAAGAGATAATTGTTGATTATTATTATTATTATTATTATTATTATATTTATAGAGATAAAATAGCTTTTAATTAATGGACCTAAGAGGGGGCAAATAGTTGTGTGTGATTGGTGGAGAATTGGTATGTGTATGTATGTTTGGTAGTGTTGTAGAGAATTGGATGTAGAGAAGAAGAGTGACTTTGATAGCTTTGAGGAGATTTTGTTAATTCCCTACATATCTAGCAAGGTTTTTGGAGAGTTTAAGAAGATTAATTAGCCATTTGAGCATTATTTTGGTAAGTCTTTCATTAATTGGTGATTATTTGAAATTAGGTTTGGTTGGGTGAAATTCGTGTTCTATTTTTAGCATACATCAGTCTTAGTATTTTGAGCATAACTTGAGTTTTAGAGCTCTGATTTAAGCAAAGTCTGATATTCTAGATACTTCAGAGTATCCTCTACAACTCTTATGTTTTGAGTTTGAGTTGATTCTGCCTTTAAGACTGTTTAATCTGGCCCGACATTTTCTTGCTCAACCAGCCAACTCTATTTTTCCTATTTTATCTGAGTTATATCAAAAATCTATAATTAATTCCACACACATCCAAATTAAGTAAATCCAGTTAGGATTTGAAGTAGACTCATAAGTCTAGCTTCAATAATATTTTCATGATTTTTGGACATATGTGTGAATTATTTGAATAATTTGAACCTTGAATATGTAGTAGCACCTAGTTGCATCTAGTGAGTTTGGTGCAAGTGTCATGTTTGTTATGTGGTATTGATGGATGATTGTGTGTAGGTATTGATAAAGATATTGGAGACACTACTCACTAAAGGAACTTTACTTTTGAAGGAGTTGAAGCACTTGATGTAAGTAGTTATTGTTATATAATAAATGAAATGCAAGGATATGTAGTATTGTCAATGAAATATTATTCTTGTTTTTATAATTGATAAATTAAGCATTATATGGGAACAATAATGATTGTGAGATATACTAAGCAAATATATGGTGGACTTAGTTTGGAAAATGTACTAGCATTGAAAGGAAATGCTTATAAATGAGTTATGAATATTGAGTTATGATATGGAATGAAAAAATACTATGGTATGCTACAATGTGATTGATATTTGCATACTAGAGTGAGGTATATGTTGATGAAATTGTGTGAGTTATATGATTGAACCTAGTAAATATGGAATGTAATGGTGTTGAATTCGTGGTTGTAAGTGTCTATGTATTATGAGCTTGAGATAGTCCATTGGGTATAAATGATGTTATATTTATGAGTAAATGTGGATGTGATGTATGATGAACATGTTGATTGGCTAAGTGACCGTTGACTATGTTCAATGTGATTAAGTCGATTGGCTAAGTGACCGTCGACTTGAGTATGTCGATTGGCTAAGTGACTGTCGACTTGAGTATGTCGATTGGCTAAGTGATCATCGATATACGTGAATTATGATTAAGTCGATTGGCTAAATGACCGTCAACATATATGAATTGTTGAGTATGTCGATTGGCTAAGTGACCGTCGATATACGTGAATTGTGATTAAGTCGATTGGCTAAATAACCATCGACTATGTTCAATGTGATTAAGTCGATTGGCTAAGTGACTGTCGATAGTAAAAAATAATGAACATGTCGATTGGCTAAGTGACCGTCGACTATATTCAAAGTGATTTTGTCAATTGGCTAAGTGACCATCAAACAGTATGAAATATGATTAATTCGATTGGCTAAGTAACCATCAACTTTGTGAATTATTGGGTATGTCGATTGGATAAGTGATCATCGACATTGTGACTTGTTGAATATGTCGATTGGCTAGATGACCGTCGACATTATAAATGATACTATACTGATAATGATATGTTGTGAGTGATGAGGATACTGAATGGTGAACATGATAACTATTCTTGCATTTATTCTTATTCATAATATGCTAATTGGGGTTGTATAAAATGTGAAATGTGAATATAATATGGTGAAGGAAGGATTTAGTTGAATTGAGTATACATTGAGTATACTTTTGATATATGTTTGGTAATATAATAATATTATGGTATGCTACATGTGCTTAAAATTGGCATACTAAAATGAAGTTGATATATGTGATGGTATTGATTTGTGGTTATATGTGTGAGGAAAGGTCCGGTCGGATACAGATTGTTGTATTAAAATGTACATACTTGAAATGTATGTTTATGAATGAGATGCTATTACGTGAATGGGTTGTTCTAGTTGAAATGGATGTTTAAATCTTATGAATAATTGTGAATGATGTGTTGATGAATGAATTGGTGATGTTTAGTATGTGTATGAAGTGTTAATAAGGTTGATTTGAGTTATGATCAAGTATGGGAAGGTTTGGTGTGCATTATAAGAGCCAAAGAAGAGTTTTGGTATTGCTTGGGCTACTCACGGTCAGGTCATGACCGTGAGGGTGCAACCGTGAGCACCCCAGACCAAGAATGCACAAAAATTAGTACTTTAGGTGTCTGCTCATGGTCTGGTCATGACCGTGTGCACACAATCGTGGTTGCGAGCCTCCATGTCGCGACAGTGAGCACCCGCCCGTGAGGAGCCAGCCTGCACACTTTTATCTTCGTATTTTTACCATAACTCGAGTTATAGAACTCCAAATGGAGCATGGTTTGATGTGTAGAAACTTTAAAGAGTCCTCTACAACTTTCATGTTTTGAGATGGACTTGAATCTATCTTTAAGATTCTCTAATTAAACTTGACATTTTCTTGCTCACTTGCTCCTTTTTCATTTTGAACTCCCGTACGCACTCGATGTAGTGCCAATGGTAATGTAACTTAATGGTGATTATATATAGACTTAGTAGAGGATTGAAAGACTATATTATGATCATTATAATGTGTCTTATATATGTGATTATGTGCCTCATTAAATTAACTCTTATGTGATAGGTATATGTGTACTATTGTTTTTGTAACTACTTACTGAGTATTAAACTCATTTCCTTGCATTTATATATTTTAGGGTACAGTTAGATAGAGTTCAGAGTTGTATTTGTTGGTAATAGGGCTGAGCGAGGGTCGGAGCAGTCCAGAGAACGCAAATTCTCTGGACCCGACCCAAATGTTGGAGATTTTAAAAAACAGTTCTCTAGACCCGGACCCGAAAATTAAAATCTCCGCTCCGAATTGGTCCGAAAAATCGGAGCAAGTCGGGACGGAGATTTGGAGAAAATGAAGATTTCAAATTGGTCCGGAGCGAAACCAAAGTTCAGAGATTATATTACTTATTTATTATCTAAAAATTCATGCTTAAACAATTGCCAATTCCAATACATAATCAGTTCAAAAAAAAAATTCCAATTCATAAAATAAATCCATACAACACTAAAAAAAATCTACTCAAAAACAACAAAACTATCAAAAATCATTCAAATCTTCAATCCCTATATTTGAAATTAATATTTAACAAATTAATAATAACTATTTATATTATTGTTGCATTATATTAAATATAGGGTTATTTATAAAAAAAAATGCATGAACTGTGGTGCTTTTGGCAATTTAATCATGAACTTTCAATTTTGGCAATTTTATACACAAACTTTTTTATTTTTGTAATTCAATGCACCGGTTGAAAATCCAGTGAAATCTTACTGACGTGGCCACCGGAAAATCTGAGTCAGTCCACGTAGACGCCACGTCAAAACGCATCTTTTTGATAATTTGCAAAACAATGCACAAACTTTGATATTTTTTGTAATTTTATCATGAACTATTAATTTTTTGGCAAATTGATGCATGTATATATATATATATATATATATATATATATATATATATTAATGTATTTTTTTTCAATTGATACATGTAGAATAATTATATAAGTAATTTGAGTTCAAAATTAAATTTTTAATTTAAAAATTATTAATGTTGTTTATTATTATTTTAATTCAATTGTTATATTCAAATTAATACTTATTTTATTATTTTGATTTAAATTACTATTTAAAAATAATTTAATTAGTTTAATTTTTTTAATTAATGTAA
>CATIWO010118328.1:0-10940 GCA_949673435.1 Macaranga tanarius | reverse complement strand
TAACGCCACCTGGAACACCACAGTTGAATGGTGTGTCCGAGAGGCGTAACCGTACCTTATTAGATATGGTACGATCAATGATGAGCTATACGGATCTTCCTATATCACTTTGGGGTTTCACACTCCAAATGGCCTCCTATATCCTTAATTTTGTTCTGTCTAAGTCTATCACTTCCACACCATATAAGATATAGCATGGTAAGGCACTAAGTCTTAAACATGTTAAGATTTAGGGGTGCCTGGCTTTTATCAAAAAGCTAAAATCGGACAAGTTGGATGTAAAATCGATTAAAGGGAGGTTTGTTAGATATCCTAAAGATAGTTTAGGATATTGCTTTTATCTTCCTACTAAATAAGTTGTTATTGTAAGCAGAGATGCCATATTTCTTGAGAAAGAGTTTCTTGAGGAAGGTGGCAAAGGAAGGAAGATAATGTTAAATGAAGAGTTATCTAAGGAAGCCCAATAAATTGATCACATGAACATTGATCAATCCGGAGAGCCTATTCCAATTGAGAATGCCATCATACCAACTCATAGGAGATCTAATAGGGTATCTCATCCTCTGGAGAGATACAGTTTTCTCCATGATATGCAAGAATTGTATGTACATGAAGAAAACATTCATGATGATGATCCTACTACATATAAAGAGGCTTTATATGATAAAAATTCTTCAAAATGGCTTAAAGCAATGAGAACTAAGATGCATTCCATATATGCTAACCAAGTTTGGACACTTATTGATCCACCTGAAGGTATAGTACCTATTGGGTGTAAATAGATCTTCAAGAGAAAGATTGGCGCAGACGGGAAGGTGGAAACCTATAAAGCTAGGCTTGTAGAGAAAAGGCTTCGCCAAAGGCAAGGGGTTGACTATGAGGAGACCTTCTTACCAGTAGCCATGCTTAAATCCATTCGGATTCTTCTTGCTATAGTTGCACAGTATGATTATGAGGTTTGGCAATTAGATGTCAAGACCGCCTTTCTTAACGGTTATGTTGAGGAAGAGATTTTTATGGAGCAACTCAAGGGTTTTGAATCCGAGGAAAGCTCAAAAGTGCACAAGCTTAATAGATCAATCTATGGTCTAAAGTTAGCTTCAATGAGTTGGAATCATCATTTTGATGAGGCTATCTATTCTTATGGTTTTATTAAGAATGTGGATGAGCCATGTGTATATAAAAAGGTTAGTGGGAGCCAACTCACTTTCCTAGTCTTGTATATTGATGATATACTTCTCATTGGTAATGATATTGGTATGATGACTTATGTGAAAGTATGATTGTCTAAGACCTTCTAGATGAAAGACTTAGGAGAAGCTACCTATATTCTCGGGATTCGAGTCTATAGAGATCGATCGAAGAGAATAATAGGTTTATCTCAAAGTCTTTAATTGGAAAAGGTGTTAAAGAGGTTCAACATGCTTGATTCCAAGAGAGGATTATTACCATTTAGGCATGGTATCCACCTTTCCAAGACGATGTCTCCCAAAACATCTGAAAAAATGGTGGAGATGGCCAAGATTCCTTATGCTTCGGCTATATGAAGCCTAATGTATGCTATATTGTATACTAGGCCAGACATTGCCTATGTTGTTAGTGTGACTAGCAGGTTTCAATTAAACCCAGGCTTGGAGCATTGGGTGGCAGTTAAGGCTATCCTTAAGTACTTGAGAAGAACTAAGGATTTAGGCTTAACTTATGGAGGAGGTCACTTACAACTTACGGATTTCACAGATTCTGACTTCTAGCCAGATGTGGATGATAAAAAGTCTATCTCCAGGTTTGTCTTCATCTGTAATGGAGGTGCAGTGAGCTAGAAGAGTTCCAAAAAAAGTATCATTGCTGATTCCACTACAGAAGTTGAGTATGTAGCTATATCGGATACTACTAAGGAAGATGTTTAGATTTGGAAGTTTGTCTCTGAACTAGGTGTTGTTCCTTCCATTATGTTGGTAGTTCCTCTCTTCTGCGACAACAATGGAGCCATTGCTTTAGCAAAGGAACCAAGGTCTCACTAGAAATCCAAACACATCGAAAGGCGCTTCCATGTTATCAGGGAACTTGTTAGGAAGGGCGATGTGCTCGTGCAAAAGGTAGCTTCAGCCGACAATGTGGTTGATCCACTCACTAAGGCACTTACCCAGCTACAGTTAGACCACCATCTAGAGAAGATGGGTCTTAGATATTATAGCGAATGGCACTAGTGTAAGTAGGAGATTGTTGGTATAGATGTGTCTTAAGGCTATTTTTATATGTAAACATTGTATATTAATCCCTTTGGCAATAAAATATTCTTTTAGACAAAGTGTTTGTTTATTTCAATATTTACCTTTAGTATTATCTTAAATGAGTTTATTGTCAAGAGTTAATAATATGAATGACAAACTCATTTAGTACATATACCATAAATGTTCATAGTTAGTGGATTAATACAAAGGTAGTATTAATCCCTAGACTATCACCTCTATCTATTTTCCTTGATCGGTATGTGATACTAATAGTGGGAGGTAGCGAGTCTCATGCTACTTGATATGAATTATCATAATAGACATGTGGATACTCATGTGATGAGTGGATTGAACAGTGACACAAGATTTATGATTGCTTGGGAATTCACTTTAGTCAACAATCATAATCTTAGACATAATTGTGCATATGGTCCTTTAACCTGAGGTAACACGGTCATCCACATATGGTTGGTTAGAGTTTATTACCACTTACATATCTATGCTAGCCATGTATGGGTATATGGTGTGTGGTGGCTCTAGTTGGTTATATGTAGGGATGAGTGATCGGCTAAGATGGAATTCATTACCTGGAGTAAACCGGGATAAGATCCTATGCTATCTAAGTTATTCTTAATGAATAAGTACCTGGCCATATCAAACTCGACTTACCCGAAAAGAGTTTCTAGTGATAGTCATATTTTATTAAGAATTAAACTTAAGATGAGGACATATAATAGAGGCAATTAGAGTTTGACTAAACCTTGACTCTAGCCAATATCAGGATGTTATAATGAAGGGACATTTAGTGCATGATAACTGTGTTCATTAGTTCTTGTGAATCTACATATAGCATTCATTTCTAATTGAGTAGTCGTAATATCTATGCTGGGGGTCACTCACGACTTATGGGAACTGAATGTAATATATTGGGATTTTCACATTTAGTAAGGAAATGTGTTTTTATGGTATTAAGTGTTAATATCATTTTCCATTACCATTTAGACTTGAACCTAGTAAGTCACACACATAAGGGTTGCACTTGTGAAAATTAACATTAACTTGATTATTAATTAAAGAGTTTAATTAATTAATTAAATTAATTGAATTGGATTTGTGCATATGCGGGGATCTAGCATATCCCGAAATCTGAATTCAAAGATTGGAACTTTATTGCATTTAAGCAAATATTAATTTAGGCTTAATTTAATATGAGATTAAGTTAAAGATTAAATTAATATTAGCCTTCCAAATATATATATATATATATATATATATATATATATATATATATGTACATATGCCATAAGATGGACTATGTGTATTATGGATGATGAACTTAGTCTATGTGATGGACCATAGGCATTGAACTTGGTTTAAAGAGTTTGAACTAGCCTACTTATTATTTATATGGATTGAGTTTTGATTGAAGAGTTTAATCTAGCCCATTAATTATTTGGATTAGCTTGGGCCATCTCTAAGTGTAGAGAAGCCTAACCCCAAGCCCAAGCCTTTTAAGTGTTAATGAAATTAGAATAGGGATAGGGATATCCATGCAATCAAATAAGCCTATTCAAAGTTGGTGTCTTCTCTACATCAAATTTGTGGAATTCCAAGTCAATAGAAGACTTGGAATGGAAGACTTTGAATGTAGACTTACAATAGTTGTAAGACTTGACAAAGGTGACACCAAGGGCTTATTAAATGATAAGAAAAAGAAAAGTTGAAGATAACTTTGGTGCTGGAATTTTCAGCCAAGAGAGAAAAGAGAGAGCTTTGGTTACTCTAACCAAACCAAAAGGAAAAGAAAAAGAGTCTTCCTTCTTCCTTAGTTGAGAGAGTGAACCTTTCTCATTCACAAGTATTGCGATATCTCTCTACACCATTATCTTTGAGAGGAAAACACTAACTTCTATAATTCAAGATCAAAGAAGCTTTCATAAGCTCTTGGGTCTATTCAAGAGAGGCTTTTGTGGAGAGCTTGTTACATCTTGAAGATCATCCTTGAAGTAATTTGTGTGTCTCGAGCTAGAGGTTTCACGTTTGGGAAACTCGGAGCTAGTAGATTCAACAACCAATGCTTGTCGAGCGTTCTACTCACTAAGGATTATTGTAAGTGTTACTTAACTCTTAGTAAGTAGGACTTGTAATTTAATTATATGACTACTTTACTTGTTGTTAAAATATTATCTATGATTCATGTTTAGTTGTGTAAAGTGCATGTGATTTGGTTCTTAGGGCATTGAATGGATTCAAACTTGATGCAAGTGTTGCATGCTTCTAAAAATTTTAAAATTTCGCATATTTGGTTGCTTTGAACTCCCATTCATTAACACATCTAGCAAAGTCCACATTTGAATATCTAACCACTTCTAGACTGTCGATATATCTGAACATAAGCATATAGTCCTTGGTCCCTTGAAGGTACCACATAACCTTCTTTGCAGCTTTCTAGTGGTCCAAACCTGGATTACTTTAATATCTGCCCCAACATTCCAATAGCAAATGCATTGTTAGGCCTTGTACAGACCTAACTATACATCAAGCTTCCAACAGCAGAAGCATAAGGAATATTGCGCATCTGTTCGTTTTCCAAATCGTTCCTTGGCATTAATTCATGTGAAACTTATCACCTTTCATAATGGGAGCAACACTTGGTGAACAATCTTTCATCCTAAATCTCTCTAATACCTTATTGATATAGGTATGTTGAGATAGACCCAAAACATGACGGTCCCTATCTTGATCGATCTTGATGCCAATGACATAAGATGCATCACCTATATCCTTCATCTCAAAATGTTTAAAGAGAAATTGTTTCACCTCATATAGCAAGCCCTTGTCATCACTTACAAGTAATATATCATCCATATACAAGACTAGGAAATAAGTTTTACTACCACTAACCTTCTGATATATACATTGATCCATGATATTCTCTTTAAAGCCAAATGAAGAGATAACTTCATGGAATTTCAAATACCACTGTCGAGAGGCTTGTTTCAATCCATATATGGATTTCTTAAGCTTGCAAACTAAATGCTTACCATCACTAGAGAAGAAACCTTCTGGTTATTTCATGTAAACCTCCTCCTCTAGGTCACCATTTAAAAATGCCATTTTCATCCATTTATTGCAAATCCAAATCAAAGTGTGCAACCAATGCCAAAATTATATGAAGAGAATCTTTCTGAGATATAGATGAAAATGTATCTGTGCAATCTATTCCTTCCTTTTAAGTGAATCCTTTAGCAATGAGTCTTGCCTTATATCTTTCAATGTTACCTAATGAATCCCTTTTGGTTTTATAGACCCATTTACATTGTATAGGTCTTTTTCCATTAGGCAACTTAATAAGGTCCCAAACACCATTGCTCTTCATGGAATCCATTTCATCCTTCATGGCATTGTACCACAATTCTGATTTCTCGTAACTCAAAGCCTGTGTAAAGGTCTCAGGGTCATTTTTGGCTCCTATATTATAGTCAAACTCTTATAAATTAACCATATAATCACTAGGAATGGCCAATTTCTTAACTCTAGTAGACCTCTTTAATGTTGTATTAGAAGGATTTTGTTCAATATCCTCATGAGCAATGTGGTCTACTAAGTCATCATTCATTTGTGAAATTTCCATATTGTCATTTTTAGCTTGTTGGATGGCAACAATTGGTGTCAAAATGTCCGAGTGATCTTGAGGAACATTATGAATGATAATGACTTGATAATCTGAAGTAGATGGTTGAGTATCGTTATGATCCTTCTCGAAACTAATGTTTTAAGACAGATCCCTCTCACTAATCAAGTCATTCTCAAGAAATTTAGCATTTCTTAATTCCACAAATCTAGTGTGATATGATGGACAATAAAATCTGTATGCTTTTGACCTTTGGGCATATCCAATGAAATACCCACTTATGGTCCTTGGATCCAACTTCTTTTCTTATGGATTATAAACTCTTATTTCATATGGGCATCCCCAAACGCATACATGTTGCAAACTCAGTTCCAACCTTTAAACAACTCAAATGGCATCTTAGGAACAACTTTGGTTGAAACTCGGTTTAATATGTACATTGCCATTTTAAGAGCTTCAGTCTACAAAGACTTAGGAAGATTGAAACTACTGAGCATATTGCACACCATGTCCAATAACATTCGGTTTCTTTTCTGCCATACCATTTTAGTTCGGAGAACTATGTGAGGTATATTGGGCAACAATCTTATTTTCTTGAAGAAACTTCACAAATGGACCAAGTACTTGTCCATCCTCAGTATATTTACCATAATATTCTCCACCTCTATCAGACCTCACTATCTTAATTTGCTTATTGTATTGTTTCTCTACTTCTGCCTTAAAAACTTTAAAGGCATGTAATGCTTCGCTCTTATTATGAAGCAAGTAGAGATACATATATCGTGAGTAGTTATCGATAAAAGTAATGAAATATTTTTGTCCAAATGAGTCTAGATCATGACTATAAATATCTGTATGTATGATTTCTAATATGTCTGAACTCCTCTTGGCACCTTTCTTTGATTTGTTAATTTACTTTCCCTTAATGCAACCAACACAAGTCTCAAAATCAGTGAAGTCTAAGACATCAAGTATCTTATCATTTACCAATCTCTTAATCCTATCAATGGAGATATGCCCAAATCTCCAATGCCACAAAATAGAGGATTTTGCATTCATGACGCAACGCTTTGTACCTATATGTATTGCATTATAGTAATTATTATCATGCAAATTAATATAGAAAAGACCATTAGATAAAGTACCATTTCCAACAACTTCAGTTTTATAACTTAATTGCAAAACATCCAAAAATTGGAAACAATATCCAAAAGATACAAGTCTAGAAACTGAAAGTAGTCTTTTTGGAGAAACTAGAAAAATAAAATGTCTTTTCTAATAATAGAACAAAATTGATGCTTAAAACTAAAGAGCAATCCCCAATAGCCTCCACATACGAGGACATCTTGTTTCTAAAATAAATATACTCCTCACTTCCCACTGGCTTCCTTAGGTTTCTTATATCCTGCAACATATTGGTAATGTGATTTGTACAACCAGAATCAATCCACCACGTGTCATGATTGACATCAGTCAAATTAGATTCAAAAGATACTAATGAGGTAGGGTTACCAACATTTCTTTTCAAGCCATATAGCAAAATTCTCACAATCCTTCTTAACATGCCCATTTTTCTTGCAAAAGAAGCACTTGGATTCTTTCTTAATGCTTGCTTGAGTAGGCAGTTTTCCCTTTCCCTTCTTATTAGCTCAATTTTTATTATTTTTTTTGAATAACTAAATGAGCACTTTGAGTAATTTCTCCTTACTCTGCCAACAGCCTCCCCTCCTCTTGAACACACATGGCCATCAACTTATTAATTGACCATTTATCCTTATGTATGTTATAGGATATCTTAAAGGGTGCATATGCTAGCGGAAAAGTGTTTAGTATGTAATGCACAAGGAAAGATTCTGACATCTCTACCTCAAGTATCTTAAGTTGAGCCACAATGTCCCTTATATTATTAATGTGAGCACGCACACCCTTAACTTCAGTAAGTCTGGTGATAGAAAACCTTGTCACCAATGTACTCGCTAGTGCCATATAAGAGGATTTAAATTGATCATCAATAGCCTTAATAGCTCACGGACTTTATCATGATGCTCGATGCGACCACGATCACTAGCATTAATCTTGCTCTTTATGAACATCAAACTGAGATGATTAGATAGTTTCCAACGTTCATAAAGAGTAATTTCAACTAAAGTGCTAGTATCAGTAACTTTAGGTGGTTCATCTTTCTGAATAGCATAGTCAATATCCATGTATCCCAAATGAAGGAGAACCCTCTCTCTCCATATCTTATAATTTTCATATATCAATTCATGAATGTTATCAGTAACAACAATATTTTGTGTAGCTGTAAAATAAACATATATGCATACATGCATCAATAATTGAGGCTAATGAATGAATGTATGTATTTAACCATGTAAAGCATGCAAAAACATAAATCAATGATATAAAATTGCCTGTGGGCCAAATTTCATTCAAATAGATTCATGTTAGTCCTTATGATAAAACTATCAATCTATATAACCTCTTTTATTACCTGTGGGCAAAATACGAATGAAAAGATTAATATTTTATCCTAATTTAATTATGTAAAATGCAATCAAAACTCCTGTGGGATAGAATTTACCACACTCAACATAACAAATTACAATTGATATCCTTAACTAAATGTAATCCAATAAACTTAATATATAATTTTAGATCAATTAAGGTTGTTGTGGCTAAGCCCTAATTAATTAAAATTATATGGATTATAAGATATCTAATTAATTAATTAGTTAATCAATTATGCACAATTTATCGATTATAATGCATCTAATTAAATCAATTATGCAAAACAATTAATTGATTTTCAAATATAGTAATAGTGCATAAATGAATTTCAATAAAATAAATGAAAAAACATAATTGTTTAAACAAATGAAATAAATGCACCAACGACTTTGGTTCAAGAAATAAAAGGTGCATGTAAAGCCATTCTTTATTTACTGTACGTTTAGCATGCTAATTATTAAACCAAGAAAACGCCTCCAACTATAAACATGGCCGATATATTAATAATAAGTTTTATGACTATAGAATAATCATAACTAGTATTACACAATTTTCATGCAAATATAATTGCAAAACTTAAGGATCATATAGTAAGATGTACAGAGGTTAAAAATTACTCTGATACCAAATGTTAGAAAATAAAGAAATACATGGGTATTACCTATATCATATAGGTAATGCCAAAATTATAAAATATATGGATATTACTAAAAATCATATAAAGTACTGTATGCGGAATAAATGAATGATATAAATACCTCCCGTCATTGCTATGTAATCTCCTGAAATATTGAACAATTATAAAGCTGTAGTTTTTCTTTTCTGGAACAAAGCTCTATATTTTCTTGGTTTAGTTATACACCCTATGATGGTGCAGAGAATGAAAAGTGTGATAACTAAGAGACCATATGCCCTAATTAATTAGTCAATATTGCAAACAGTTGTGTTTCTATCAAACACAATTAATGGGCAGTTACCACTAATAAGAAGACTCTAAATTTGGAATTTATCTTAATTATCTGCATTTAATTAAATAATGAGATTTGAAATCTCTACAGATATTAATTGATATTTGAATGTTGGACTATATCTAAATAGTAGATATATTTATCAATAATAAATATTTACAATATAATCATAACAATTCTTGTAACTTAAAGCAAAGAATCCAATCTTACCTCAAAATACATATTCAGATGCATGATACCTTTCTAAAGTGTGGGATTGATGTCAATAGTAACCTTCTTACTGCCTGTTCATGCAATTGCACAGAAATTGCTTCAGAATTTGAAGAAGAAACAAAACCAAACAAAAAGATTTCAAATTTTGGTGCATGCAAGTGTAACATTAGATTACATTTTCACCACAAAACTTACAAATCGGTTTCCACTTGATAAAAGGGAGTGTCATGGGCATTGTCCTCATCTCTAGAAATAGGTTCAATTACTGATCCTACATCCACTACTTGCTCTTAACACCAATATAAGGAAAATATATCCCTCAAAGATTATTACTGTTTTTTCAATTTTTTGTCATCTAATAGAGAGAATGCAGTTTTAAGAGAAAAAGTATCAGTACCTCAACATTCTTGAGCTCCATATTTCTATTTACTACCATTAATAATTCATGATCCACTTCAGATGGCTCAACATTATCTTCGTCTTATGCTGGCACATTAGGGATCTTCTAATTTTGGAAGATAGGTACTTTTAGATTTGATAATGCCTCTTCAATTTGTTCTATAGAATCAATCCTGAAAACATTATTAAAGAAGTTTGTTAAAAGACCCATGCAAAAGGCATTACTTAGGAAAATGAATAAAATGGGTAAAGCCACCAAGTTACCTATTTGAAAATGGGAATCAAAATCCTGCAAATACTTAAATAGTGTTTTTCTTTTCTCAATCTGATTATCAAGCTTTAAAATCTACAAAATGATTAGTATCAATGAACAAAAGCTAAACAAAACGACTCCAGACATAGATCAAATATTTAGCAGCTACGGTACACATGACCTATGATGCACGGACACCTCTATCAAGAGCCGTGTCCCGTTTCGGAAACATTTCGGACACCGACATATTTCGGAAACATTTCGGGGCCGTTTTTGCAAATAAGATAAAGTTTCGGGGCCGTTTCCAAAAATAAACAAGAATTAGATGCCGGATTTCTTGAGTTTGCTAACCTCTCATTAGATGAACCAGAATTAGAAACAATATTTTTCAATGGAGATGTCAATGAGAATGTGTAATATTTTATAAATTGATGTGTAATATTTTATAAATTGATGTGTAGAATATTTTAGATGGATAATTGTTTATTTATGATTATTAAGAAATTATATACTATTAAGGGTGTTATTATTTTATTTATAAATATAGGATAAAATGAACATTTGTTGATTTTGAGTTGTAAAAGAATGTCTTTTTTTTTTTTTTGTATTTATAAGTGTTGTTATCATATTTTTGGACATATTTCACAATTATTTTTATGATAAAAAAATCATTAACCATGAAAAATACACTTTTAAATTGAACTTAATTTATAATTTATATAAATTAAATT
>CATIWO010118269.1:0-35261 GCA_949673435.1 Macaranga tanarius | reverse complement strand
AACTTACATATTAATTACTAGTATGTAACATATGCTATTATTCAAATAACAATAATTATACAAAATATGATATTAATCTCAAAAAATAAAAAAATTCTAAATATTAATTAAAGTTCATTTAATTTAAAATGTAAATTTTTGGTTATAAAAATATTCAATTAATACATTAAAAAGAAATATTCAAAAGTATTCAATATATATATATATATATATAAACGGGTTAATACGTGTTTAAACAGGTTAATAGTTAATCGTGTTAACATGTTTATTAAACGTGTTTATACGGGTTTTAACGGGTTAACAGTTAATCGTGTAACCCATTTATTAAACGTGTTTATACGTGTTTAAACGGGTTACGCGGGTTCAACCCGTTTAAACACAATTTTATTCATATTTTAAACGGGTTGACCCGTTTATAACCCGAACCCGTTTATGTTAAACCCAAACCTGTTTAACTATGTGTCGTGTCACAAATTGTCAGCATAGTTACACCCACACTAGGGTTTAATTTTCAATTTAGTTAACAAGACGAGCAGAGATTTCGGGTACAGCTATCGGGCCAAGACCCAAGTAAGTAGTACAGGGCCACTATTTAAAGAATCACCACGTGGACCAATAGCATTCAACTGTCATAAACATTTGCTTTGTTACCGTTACATTATCTTGACACCGCCATGGAAGGCGTTGACAATATCTCCCGATCTCAACTAGGAGGACGCCACGTTCGCCATTAAATACCTTAACAAGGACATCTCGAGCACATTTCTCAACAAAAACACTATACCCTCAGCACACCAGATTATCACCCAAACCGGTAATAGAGAGAGAGAGAGAGAAAAAAAAAAAAAAACACCAAAGAAAGAAAAAAAAGGAAACAGTCTCTTCTGTGTGTGTGCGTGTGATCAGCGAGCAACTCACGGATCGGATCTGCGGTTCGTTTCTTATATAATAAAAAAATGAGTGAAAGAGAAAAGCGATCGCTATGCTTCGAACAGTAAGAAGAAGAAGAAGACGACGACTCGTTCCTAATTATTCTTTGAAAAACAAAGGAATATATTAAATTAATGAATTAATTCCACAACCATAGCATCATCGTCTTCGTCGTGGTCATCGTCGTGTTGTTCCATTGCTTAGGGTTTGTCAATTTCAAGAGGCGATGATTTTTTTAATACGATGGAGGAGTTGATGTGATTATTTATTGTTGTTGTTGTTATGTTTAGAGAATGCGTTTTGTTTGAATCTCTTCTGATCGAGTTTTTGTTAAAATAGCAGTAGTAACTGATTAAGAAGCGGCAATGGCAGCCTCGCCCGTGAAATTTCTTTTTGGATTTTTGATGATTTCCATCACATTGTGGATGGTCTTCATGTAAGTTACTCTCTTATTCTTATTTTTATATTTATTTTTTAAATATATATATATATATATATATATTTGTAGTTTTGGTTGGTTTGATCATTAGTTGCGAATGAAATTTGATTGTTCTGGATATTTTTAGCTGAATATTGGAGTGTGTTTAGGGCAGAAGTGAATGATTTGGCTGCTTAATTGGAATGCTGCTATTTTGAAGTTATTATTATGCATGCTACAAATTTAGAAATCCAAAAAAATAAAATTCAGGCAATTAGTAATAGCAGTGTACCGTGTTAATTGTATTATTGCTAACTCTTATAGAACTTATGGAAGCTTTTGCTTTGGGCAAAAAATTTTGGGCTCCTTCAGTTTAAGGAAGATTTTTTTATTTTTATGTTTTGATTTCCTATTTAATTTTCTACTCAGTTTTCATTTTCATTGGAAATGCTTCTTCATGTTCACTGAATCCTCTACTTCTTCTCACCTTTTTAAAGTTGTATGGTGTTTATTAAGTCATATTATGTTCTCTAAGGGTTGAGCACTGAACTCAAGTGGAAGACTGATTTGATTTTATGGTGGCAAAAAACAAACATCAAGGCATTGTTTATGTTTTGAAGGGATGGATTAGTTGTTGATATAACTTTTTAATGTTTCTTTCAAAGTAGATT
Source organism: Macaranga tanarius (assembly GCA_949673435.1). Classification (NCBI taxonomy): domain Eukaryota; kingdom Viridiplantae; phylum Streptophyta; class Magnoliopsida; order Malpighiales; family Euphorbiaceae; genus Macaranga; species Macaranga tanarius. Next base: position 33,242 of record CATIWO010118269.1, on the reverse strand, counting down.
GGTTTAAAGGGTGCATTTGATAATAATATATACAGAAGTCTCATAAAGAAGCTGCAACTTATTTAAGCAGAAGCATATGGGAAAGATTTGAAGTGGCATGCCGCTTTGGCTCTTATTATAGTTTTGTTGTTGACTTCAGTGGCATGGGCCTAAGCTATGGCCTTACACCATCACGATTTCAGATCCGTACTTTCTAAAGTTTCTCATATTTTAGCAGTCTCTGTCCATTTTGATTGCTAAATTTTGATTCTGCATCTTGTATTCCAGATTTGCTTCTAGATTGCTGGCTTGGATTTTAAGCCGGATTGTTGGAGCATCTGTTGGATTTCGGGTTGCTGGATGGAAATGTTTGCGAGATGTCATAGTGAAATTCAGAAAGGTTTGTTTTTACATCTATTACTGGATATTTCCATTTCTATGACTATGTTAACAGGATGCTTGTCTTCTTACACATTGAAGAAAAATAATGGCTTGTTATGCTATAGTAAGCTATCCATTGGTCATAATTTGCCTAGGCAATTTTGGGCCAATGGTTCAATGTTTTTTCTACACTGAGATCTTCTTCGATGTAATCTGAAACCTTCACTCCAGTGTAGAATTTTTTGTTGGGACAAAGTGACCTGCTTTATTTGTACCTATTTATAGCTTTATGAATTTGATGTGAATTATCTTCTGAATTATGCATCTGTTCTGCAAATTATTGCCTTGGGTGCTCACAGAATTCTGCTATCTGGCATGTTATGTTATATGTTAAGATCCTAATTGGTTAGTAGCATTTTAGCTAATACTAGATTATTGTTTGTCTTCTGCTCCTTCTTTTGTCTTGAAGCAAGTATAAATGGCCAGAGATTGGTTCACAGATTTGAGTAGTTGTAATTAGGCTGATTTGGCTGAACTCTTTAACTAGATTATGACCATTGTAATGATATGATGGAGAACCATAAGTCTGAAAGCTAAATAGCGTTGTGCCTGAGCCCCCGCAGCCCTTCCCTATATTGTTATTCTTATTGATGGATTAGGAATTGGGAAGTGGTTGTGCTGTCTTTAAACAATAAAAATGACTGTTATTGCATAAATTTTCCTCTAGAAAGTAGTATGATTTCTGGTATCGCTGATCTGAATTAATAAACAATTTTAACTTTTGCTTCCCGATCTTGTCCCTCTTTATTCGTGCAATATTTGTGATTTCTTTCTTTTGTTCATCATCGTTCTAATTTTAGTGCCTTTACCCTTTTCTTGGAGGTGGAAGACTTTAGTATCATCCACCTTGTGTTCATTTAATTATAATGCAGTTTGTTATGACTTTGATAATTTACAGGGTCCTGTTGAATCTATATCAGTTGGTGAAATTAGACTCAGCTTACGCCAGTCTTTGGTCAAGCTTGGGGTTGGCTTCCTTTCCAGGGATCCAAAGTTACAGGTGCTAATATGTGACTTGGAACTTGTGATGAGGCCTTCTAGCAAAGGCACACAGAAAACAAAAACTCGAAGAGCCCGCTCCGGCTCCCGTTCTTCAGGTTCAGGCCGTGGAAAGTGGATGGTCTTAGTTAACATTGCAAGATTTCTGTCAGTTTCTGTTACAGATTTGGTGATAAAGGTTAGTGATGGCAGACTATGTTATACTTAAAAGTTTGCGGGGGGATGCTAAGCTGATTAACTTTTTTCTAGTAGGAGTCTTGGATGCACCTTCTTTTGATGACACAAAAAAGGTGGTTGGACCTAATACATCCGGATTGATATACATGTTGTTTTTGTTTGGACATCAAGTGAACAATCCCAAAAATGTGTATCTGGCCCATATTTATAACTAAATCGAAACACATATTCAATTTCACCTGGCCAGCCTACCTGTTTGCTGGGTTTGTAATGGCTATAATTTGATTTTGTTTTTGTGTAAACATGTTGTCATGAACGCTGTATTATTAATAACTAAGGAAGGAACTAGTGGAGGTTGTATGAAGTAGCAGTTGTACTAAAGCATTTAACTTCTTAATTGATTTTATTTACAACACATTGCTTTTGGTTTCTCTTCTTTTAGTTCTTTATTTTGATTTATTTTCTCTTGTTGTTTTTATCAATTAAAGATTTCTATCGCTACTATACTTTTCTCTGAAAACATTGCAGACATCCAAAGCTATGGTTGAAGTTAAGGAATTGATGTTGGATATAACCAAAGATGGTGGATCCAAACCAAATCTATATGTTAAGCTACACATATTGCCTATTGTTGTTCACATGGATGAACCACGTGTTAGTTGTGACCAGTCATCCAGCTTTGACAGTGGAGGATGCATTTCTGCAGGCGAGACATCATTTAGTACAACAGATGCAGGTTCTGCTTCCTTCAGCTGCGAAGAGTTTTCTCTCTCTTGTGAATTTGGTCATGATAGGTAGTTTCTCCTTTGTCTTTGCTTTTAGTTGCTATGATGTAATTCTTACAAGTTAATGGGTGGTGATATTAGATGAAATTGGATTTGCTTTTTATTGATAAGCAGAAAGGAAGAATTACACAAAAGAAAACCATGATGGGTGCTTCCTGTGTAAACTATCAGTACATATACCAGGAAGCCATTTTTCCAATCTAAAATAATTTAAAGACGAATTTTCTTATATCTAATGGCAAAGAGTTTAGAATCAGTTATTTGGGAATTGGTTAGTAGCTGCAGCTAAATATGTCGTAGACCATGAAGGACAGATTCCAAACTCATTTCTTCTTTTAGAGTGTTGGTTTGTCATAAAGCCAATGACATTCTATTAGATTTGTTGCCTTCCTAATTTTCATCATGCACTAATTTCAAGTTTTCACATATTGGACAAATCTGATGCTATCCAGGCCTTCTGTTTTGTTAAGAATCTTACTGAACACGGAATACCTGTTCATTTTCTGTTTGTGAATGTTCCCATTTCCCTTTTTTTTTTTTCTTTTCTGAAAGGCCATATAAAAGGATGCGGCTTTTGGATTATCTGTATGGTTCTTTAACTCCTTTATTGTTCATGTTTCTGGTTCCAATTTGTCTCTCCCTGCATTTGTTTCCTGATGAAGTTTAAAGTTCTTATGTAAAGGCATTTGTCTGGTCAGTCATGCTAAGTAAAATCAACAGCAATGCCTTGTTACATGTTTGAAGACCATTTATTATGTGGTTTGCCTATTGAGGTTGTAATACTCATGAGCATTTATTTTTCATCTCTGTGGTTCACTGTGTGGAACGAGTTCTTGCTATAGTTGGTGAGCTATGGCTTTCTGCCTGTAGTTTGGAGGAATTTTTGCCATTTCCATATAAAGGTTTTGGAATAAGAAAGTTAATAAAGACTATTTATTATCTTTTTGCATTGTTTGTATTTGTGATTGCACTCTTGTGTATTTTCAAGAAATATTTCTTTTATTAAATTTGTAAAGGAAAAGATATTGTTTTTGATTCACCATGGTGTTCTTCTAGTGCCAAGAATTTTCTCAAAGGATTTCTTTAGCTGGCACACAACAGGATCAGAGAGCGCTTTTGTTTACTGTAGGTCTGTAGGGTTTTCTTTTTGTCATTTCTTTCATTTAGGAGCAGCTATTGTCCTCTTTTTTCATTATACTTTTTGTTATTTCTCTTTTGATTTATTTTGATTAGAAAAAGAAAAAAGACTCTCCAGTTTGGGCTTATAGAGGTATATTGGAAGGGATCAAAATTTTTTATCTTTTGTTTGTGTTTCTTTTTCAGATGGCTGTTGTGCCATCTATATATTTTTGGCATGAGTTTGATATGGAGGTTAGATTGGACTGTTGGATTGCCTTTTTGTTTTTCATGTGCCTTTGTGCTTCCCCTTGATAGACCTTTAATTTAATTTCCCATCCTTCCCCTCTAACCTTGAGTAAGATGGATCCTTCTGCATGCACACATCTTCAGCTTCAGTCATGAATATTTCGGCTTCATCAATTACAAGCTTTTGCATTTCTTTCTTTTATAGGGAAGCAGGTGTAATTATTCGGAATGTTGATGTTTTTAGTGGGGAGGTTACTGTGAATCTGAATGAGAAGCTGCTTTCAAAAAAGAAGACTTCAGACGCTTCTTTTCAGATAGATAAAGTGGAAGTTGGTTCTGTAGTTGCTAAAGATCCACATAAAAAACAATCAGCACTTGTTGCAATTACAAATTATACTTCTATGTTTCCTGAAAAGGTTTGTGGCCTATTTATATGGCTTTACCAAGCCGTCTCCCTCTCCTCTTTTCATTTTATACTGTAATTGAATCTTGTTCACAAGGAAAATTTTCCTTAATATAGTTGCTGATTTATTTTTGTCCCAATAAAGTAGAGTTATCTAATATAAAAGGCTTATATTTGCACCTAAGTTATAACTGGAATCATTGTCATGCTTCTTTCTTTGTGCTACATATAAGTTGAAAGCTAGGAAGAATGTGAAATCATGTGGACAAACAGGACTAGTTAGAACCATAATTAATAGGAAGCAAAACAACAAAAGAAAGGTGAGGTCTTAGCCTTAGGGGATGTTTACTGTTCAAGTTTTAGCATTGTGAGGGTATATAGGACCATTTTTCTTGAAGGGTTTACAGTAACTGAACTTGCAAAAGCTTTATGGTTTACATTTGGCATTCCTTAGCCTTCACAACTGAGGTTTTGTAGTTTTGATACCTAGGGTTGAATGCATCAATCTAAGGGAGACATCTGGAATTTTTGAAATTTCACGTTTCCTTTATTTTCTAGAGTATTGCATTGTGAGGATATATGTTTATTGACTTAAAATAGCTTTAAATGAATGGAGGTCTGGTGATTTAAATGCCACTTGACAGACTTGCTTTTTGACTGATAGGTTTGCTTTGCTTTACCAAAGTTGAATGTGAGGTTTGTTCATCAAGAGCATAATCTTGTTATTGAAAATAATATCATGGGCATTCAATTGAAGAGCATCAAATCTCGATGTACTGAAGATGTCGGGGAGAGTACTCGCCTAGATGTTCAGATGGATTTCAGCGAGATACATGTATGAGAGTAATGATTGTTGTCAAATCTCTTACGGTGTTGTAATTTTGACATTCATCATTCAACTTGGCCTCTTCTTGATGATGGATTTTGCATTATTTCAGCTTCTCAGAGAAGCTGGTACTTCTATTATGGAGATACTGAAAGTTGTTGTCATCTCTTTCATTTACATTCCAATACAGGTAAGTCTTCTAGTTGATTTCTAAGGGTTTCTTTTCTCCGAAAAAATTTGTTTCTCTTCATGTTGAAAAAGGAATTTTTTTGTTTTCATTTGAAATGTTGTATTTTAGCAACTCTTTATAGCTTTGTGCTCCGAAATGATTTATGTTGTTATGCTTCATTGTTTATGCCTTCCCTTTTTATAATTCTTAATTATTCTCTTTAAGTCATTTTCGTCAATGAAGTTTTATAATTAATAGGTAATCAAATTAATGGTCTGATCTATCTATTCATACCTGGTTCTTGGTGCTCGTACTTTTCAGCCGACTTCACCGGTTAGAGCTGAAATAGATGTTAAGCTTGGAGGTACTCAATGCAATATTATAATGAGTAGATTAAAGCCATGGTTGCAACTCCACTACTCAAAGAAGAAGAAAATGATGCTTCGGGAGGAAATTCCTGCTGCTGTAAAGCCACAATCAACTGAATCTAAAGCAGTCATGTGGACATGTACCGTATCAGCTCCAGAGATGACTGTTGTGCTTTGTAGTATCGGCGGGCTGCCCTTGTATCATGTAAGTGATGTGCTTAATATTTTGTGCTTGACTGCAATGGTCGAGTTAATCTTATTATATATTTCTCTGTCCCTCGCATCCTGGAGGACTTTTAGTTATCTAACAAAATCCTGTACTTTGTAGGTGTCATATGCTCATCTTCTTGGTTTCCATGCTCAATTTAGTTATCTTTTCACCTGGAACTTCAGCATTTTAACTTCTGATTTTTTTTTTTTTTGTGTGTAGTTCTGTTCTCAATCTTCTCATGTGTTTGCAAATAACATATCAAGCATGGGAACTGCAATACATTTGGAACTTGGTGAACTAAACTTGCACATGTCTGATGAATATCAAGAATTCTTGAAAGAAAGTACATTTGTTGTGGAATCAAATTCAGGTGCTTTAGTTCATATATCAAGGGTTAGTTTAGATTGGGGCAAAAAGGATATTGAATCATCTGAAGAGGACGGTGCTAGATGTAAATTAGCTCTCTTTGTTGATGTGACTGGTATGGGTGTTTATTTTAATTTGAAGCGTCTAGAGTCACTTGTACTAACTGCTATTTCCTTTAAAAAACTCCTGAAAAGTCTCTCTGCTTCAAGCAAAAGAACAACACAGAGCCGAGGTGGACGATCATCTAAACCATCAGGGAAAGGGATTCAAGTACTAAAATTTAATCTAGAGCGATGTTCAGTAAATTTTTCTGGCGACACAATTTTGCACAATGCAGTTGTTGCCGATCCCAAGCGTGTAAATTATGGATCACAGGGTGGTCAAGTTGTAATTAGTGTATCAGAGGATGGGACACCACGTACTGCAAGTGTGATATCCACAGTTTCTGATGATTGCAAGATGTTGAATTATTCACTTTGTCTTGACATCTTCCATTTCACTTTGTCTGTGAACAAGGAGAACCAATCAACAGAGCTGGAGCTTGAAAGAGCAAGGTCTATTTATCAGGAACATTTTGAGGAACATAGATTTGAAACCAAAGTAACACTATTTGATTTACAGAATTCGAAATTTGTGAGGCGCTCTGGTGGTCTTAAAGGGATTTCCATTTGCTCTCTTTTTAGTGCCACTGATATTACAGTGAGGTGGGAGCCTGATGTACACCTATCGTTAATTGAACTTGTTTTGCAACTGAAGTCTTTGGTGCACAATCAAAAGCTTCATGGACATGGTAATGAATGTACAGAAGATGCCTCTAGCACGAGGGACACTGAACAGAAGAAAGATTCCTCACTGGAATCAGGACATTTTGATAAGCCTGGGAAAAAGGAAACCATTTTTGCTATTGATGTGGAAATGCTAAATATATCTGCTGGAGTTGGAGATGGAGTGGATGCTATGGTGCAGGTTCAGTCAATTTTTTCTGAGAATGCCCGTATAGGAGTGCTTCTTGAGGGGCTTATGCTTAGTTTTAATGGGGCCAGGGTGTTCAAAAGTGGTAGAATGCAAATTTCTCGTGTACCTAGTCCCTCTAGCAGTTCATCTGATGCCAAACACCCAGCAGCAATCACATGGGATTGGGTGATTCAAGGGCTTGATGTTCATATTAGCATGCCATACAGGTTAGAGTTACGTGCCATTGATGATTCAGTTGAAGATATGTTGCGAGCTCTGAAGATTATTACTGCAGCTAAAACTCAGCTTATATTTCCGACGATGAAAGAAAGCTCAAAGCCGAAAAAACCTAATTCAACAAAATTTGGTTGTGTGAAGCTTTGCATACGCAAGCTAACTGCTGATATTGAGGAAGAACCAATGCAGGGTTGGCTTGATGAGCACTATCGGCTAATAAAGAATGAGGCCTGTGAGCTGGCTGTCAGGTTGAAGTTTCTTGATGAATTTCTTTCAAAAGATGACCATTCTCCAAAAGCTGCTGAAACAAATGATTCCTCCATTGAAAGAAAGGTTAAGCATGATGGGGTTGAGGTTGATGTTGAAGATCCTTTATTTATTCAGAAAGTAAAAGATGAAATTTATAGACAATCCTTTACATCATACTACCAGGCATGCCAGAGGCTGGTACCTTCTGAAGGTTCAGGTGCCTGTAGGGAAGGGTTTCAGTCTGGTTTTAAGACAAGCACTGCTAGAACTTCTCTATTTTCCATTTCTGCTTCAGAGTTGGATTTAAGCTTGACAAAGATTGATGGTGGGGATGATGGGATGATAGAAGTCCTGAAAAAGCTCGATCCTGTGTGTGGTAAAGAGAACATACCATTTTCTCGACTCTATGGGAGTAACATTTTATTACGTGCAGGCACTCTTGTTGTTCAGATAAGAGATTACACCTATCCTCTTTTTGCTGCTACTTGTGGTAAATGTGAAGGCCGTGTTGTGCTAGCACAGCAGGTATGGTTCTTTGCTGCTTCTCAACCTCTTTTCTACCTTCTCACATTGTGGTGGTTTCTTTTTGTTTTCTTGTCCGGAACGTGATCATTTCCCCGTCTGTGGCTGCTTTATTTTAGCAATTACTGTTACAATACACTTGGAATAAATATTTAGTAATTAGCTAATTTGAGGGCATTATATCAATATTATTTTCAAACTACTGTTAAATGATAAGTTTTTCCCGTAGTTGCTCTAATATTGGTATGGTAAAGGTATTCAGAGTTGGATGCAGAAATGAATTCTAGATGGGGCTATGGAGATGTTGAGCAACTCTATTGGGGGGGTTTTAGAATTTGGAATGTTGTGTTCAAGTTTCAGTTGCTGTTACAGGGACAGCGGGACAGTGCATTTTATGCCTGTACATTAGAGAGATAGGACTGGCTTGCAAATATTTTACACTAGGTGGATTATTATCAAATATTTTTGTAGTGGAACTGATGGGGATTTCTTGGATTTAAACTGCAAGAAGAGAAGAGAAAAAGAGAAATCTGGAACTCTTCTTCTGAGCCCTGTTCAAAATATAGTATGTCAGGGAGGCAAATCATAATGCTAACAATGGAGGAGCCGAATTTCTTTTCAGAAGGTGGAATTTAATAGCAAGGGATGAGGTAGATCAGAGATCATTTCCGAAATACTTGATTTGTAGCCAAAGCCTTTTCATCCAGTTACTTGAGCAATAAATACGCCTGTCCTTTTCTCCTTATGCAACCATTTTTTTTTTTTTTTTCGCCTTGCTCTGGTCAAGCTAGCTAATTCAAAATAAATACATAATAAATATATTTTCATGAATTTGCAATGAACTCATCAGATGTCACCTTCATTCAAGAGTGCATTGATCTTATAGTAGCTTGCCTGTACTATGACTAGTTCTTGTGGTATACTGCTAGAATCATATGATGGTATTGTGTATATTAGTTTTCATTCTATTCTCAAGAAAAGAGCAATACTGTAAATTCTTTGACTTCATGTAGAAAAGAGAGACTGAAATTGCTTTGGGCAGTTTGGGAAAATTCAAGAATAAAGGTTTCATTTTTTGCTGTTATAATTTTTGAGTAAAAGAAGGAAACTATTTCTTAGTGATGACAATTTCTCGCATTTCTGCAGAAGCGGATAATTCATAGAATGGTGATGGCCTTTTTTGTGGCTCCGCCAGTATCAGCGAAATAATTAAATTTTTTTTCTTCTGCTTTTTCTTTTTATTTAAAATTTTTTGTCTCTGTATTCCAATTTTCTATGATTGCGCTGCACATCGTTGTACTGTGTTGCATCTGTGTGCCTTTTTCTGTCCCTAATTATTGCTGTTTTCCTCTTGAAATAGGCAACAAGCTTTCAGCCCCAAATTTACCAAGATGTCTTCATTGGGAGGTGGAGAAAGGTGCGCATGCTCCGTTCAGCTAGTGGCACAACTCCTCCAATGAAAACATACTTTGATTTGCCTATATTTTTTCAAAAAGGCGAAGTGTCTTTTGGAGTAGGTTATGAACCATCTTTTGCTGATTTGAGCTATGCTTTTACTGTTGCTCTTCGTAGGGCTAATCTAAGTGTCAGAAATCCTGGTCCAGTAGTTCAACCACCAAAAAAGGAGCGCAGTTTACCATGGTGGGATGATATGAGAAATTACATTCATGGTAATATCACATTAATCTTTTCAGAAACTAGGTGGCATATTCTTGCAACAACTGATCCTTATGAGAAGCTTGACAAACTTCAAATTACTTCTGGTCCAATGGAGATCCAACAGTCAGATGGCCGCATTTATTTATCTGCAAAGGATTTTAAGATTCTGTTGAGCAGTTTGGAGAGCTTGGCAAACCGCTGTGGCTCAAAACTTCCTGCTAGTGTATGTGGTGCTTTTATTGTGGCCCCAGTCTTTACGCTTGAAGTGACAATGGATTGGGATTGTGATTCTGGCACTCCACTGAATCATTATCTGTTTGCACTTCCCATTGAAGGGAAGCCTCGTGAAAAAGTTTTTGATCCCTTCAGATCCACATCTCTGTCCCTGCGGTGGAACTTCTCTCTAAGACCCTTTATTACCTCACACCAGAATCAATCCTCTTCTTCCTCGATGGCTGATAGCGCTGTTGTAGATGGAACTGTCTATACTTCACCTAACAAGCCTGAGAATGTTTCAGTTGTTCCTCCCACAATGAATTTTGGTGCTCATGATTTAGCCTGGATAATTAGGTTCTGGAACTTGAATTATCTGCCTCCCCACAAATTACGTCTCTTCTCCCGGTGGCCTCGTTTTGGCATTCCCAGAAATTCCAGATCTGGCAATCTGTCACTGGACAAGGTGATGACAGAATTTTTTCTCCGCATTGATTCTACGCCTGCTCGTATTAAACATATGCCATTAGATGATGATGATCCTGCAAAAGGATTAACTTTTAATATGTCAAAGCTAAAGTATGAACTCTGTTTCAGTCGGGGTAAGCAAAAGTACACTTTTGAATGCAAGCGAGATACTCTTGATCTTGTCTACCAAGGTGTTGACCTTCACATGCCTAAGGCTATCATAGATAAAGAAGATTCTACCAGTGTTGCAAAAGTAGTTCAAATGACAAGGAAAAGTAGTCAGCCTTCCAATATGGATAGAATTCCCAGTGAAAAGCGCAATAATGTTTATGGTTGCACTGAGAAGCACCGGGATGATGGATTTCTTTTGTCATGTGATTATTTCACAATCAGAAGGCAGGCACCAAAGGCTGACCCTGAAAGTCTTTGGGCATGGCAAGAGGCTGGTAGAAGAAATCTTGAGATGACATATGTGAGGTCTGAGTTTGAAAATGGGAGTGAGAGTGATGATCATGCACGATCTGATCCAAGTGATGATGATGGGTACAATGTGGTAATCGCGGACAATTGTCAGCGAGTTTTTGTTTATAGTCTCAAGCTTTTATGGACCATTGAGAATAGAGATGCTGTTTGGTCCTGGGTTGGTGGAATATCCAAAGCATTTGAACCTCCCAAACCTTCTCCTTCTCGGCAATATGCACAAAGGAAACTACTTGCGGATAAACAGTCACATGTTGGAACTGACGTGAATCAAGTTGACACCTCTAGGCCTCCTTCTACCAGCCATGATGCTCATCCCCCTTCTCAACATGCAGAGACTTCAGCAACTCATTCTTCTCCACCGCATTCAGTTAAAATAGACAATTCTTCCTTTGCTGCACTTGGTATGTCTTGAGAATTTTCTGATTTCATTAGTTTGTGAATTTATATTAATATTTTGTTAGTGGAACTGTAATATTTGATTTTTATACCTCTAGCCAGTTGTTGGTGTATTACAGTGAAAGTCAGTGAATACTCTTTTATCAGGGTCATTGAGTTTTTAAAATACTCTTATATCAGTGTCATTGAGTTTTAAAAATACTAAAGTTTTTATCTAATATTCCTTTGGTTTATTTTCAGTGACAAATGGAATCATAGATGATTCTGAGGAGGAAGGCACTCGCCATTTTATGGTGAATGTAATTGAGCCACAATTCAATCTCCACTCAGAAGATGCCAATGTAAGCTTTGAACCTGATTTTAGGAATGTGATACTTCATCAGAATATGTGGTTATCATGCTCCCTCATTTTTCATATCCTATGGTTATGCATTGATTTCTGTTGTCAACTTTTTAATGAACTTGGTTATTACTGTTTGTTTGGCTGAGTTCCCTTTATTATTTTTACTGGGTAACCCAGGCAATTAAGAAAACTCTCTGGTGAGTGCTTATTGTACTTACGAAAAATGTGCACATTGCACAGCATTTGCATATAATCCTTTCAACTATTGCTTTCCCCTTTGCATTTTCCTTTTATTACTTAAGGTCATCCGTCGCAAAGATCTTACAGCATTTATATTTTTATCATTTTTTATGGATCCACGATCATCTTGGAGTCCATATATTGAAACTTCTTAAGTATGGTACTCATGATATGAGGTTTTGTTGTTTTGCCCTCCAGGGTAGATTCCTGCTTGCTGCTGTTAGCGGTCGTGTTTTAGCCCGATCATTTAATTCTATCCTTCATGTTGGATATGAGATGATGGAACAAGCACTAGGCAGTGCAAATGCACAATTTCCTGAATGTGTGCCCAAAATGACATGGAAGCGCATGGAATTTTCTGTAATGTTGGAGCATGTGCAGGCTCATGTTGCACCAACTGATGTTGATCCTGGGGCTGGACTGCAGTGGCTTCCAAAAATTCGAAGAAGCTCTCCAAAAGTAAAGCGTACTGGTGCTCTACTTGAAAGAGTGTTTATGCCTTGTGATATGTACTTCCGGTATACCAGACACAAAGGCGGGACTCCAGATCTGAAGGTCAAACAACAATCTAATATTTTTATTGGATATATTCTATACATTGCCTAACATAGTGTTTACATGCTAGTAATTGTATCATTCATTTGTTTGTGTGCACGCAGTGCATAGGTGCTACTTTCTTTATAAACTGATTTAATGCGCTCTGTAGTCCATTGTTAATTATCTGATTGCTGGTTGGTTTGTGCAATTGAATGCTTAATTTGAACTTCTTGTCTTGGATTTATGCTATCAGGTGAAGCCTCTAAAAGAGCTAACGTTCAACACTCAAAACATAACGGCAACGATGACATCTCGGCAGTTTCAGGTTATGCTGGATGTGTTGACCAACCTCCTCTTTGCACGGCTTCCCAAGTGAGGATTGAACCTTTTTTGTCTTCTTTTTTAGGCTCTACATCTTTGCAATGATGTAGTTCATAATTGTTTAGAATGGAGAAGGAGAATCCATATAGCCAACCTCAACTAATTTGGGATTGAGGCTTAGTTGAGTTGAGGAATCACATCTCTTTTATTTTTCCTTTCTGAAATTTAAAAATTAAGTCTTAGCTTTCTAAAGCATATTGAAATATGAGAGTGTATGCACATTTACTTTTTCTAAACAATGAAGTTAATGGGAGAGAAGATAATAGATAATTGCAGTAAAGAGGATGATTAATTCTTTATGATAATAAGAAAAGGACTAATAAGATATAGTTCCTGAATTATTAAACTGTAGATTAAGGAAGAACAAATTGTAAAATATGTTTGGAATTCTTGTTTCTGTTTCATATTGCCATTAGCAGCCTGTCCACTTGCTTTCAGTAATAAATATAATATTATATTTTTAGTTAATGTAGATTTCAGTGCAGAAATCTCATTTTTTAAATGAAATCTACTCTGTTGATTTGATGCAATTGCTGTGGTGTTTTTGGTCGACAAGGTACTTAAATGGGTGCCAAATTAATCTTGTGGAATGAGATGCAAATTTATTTACACCTCTCCAAATTGATTTAATTAACATATTTGATTCAGGCCCAGAAAGAGTAGTCTGTCATTTCCAGCAGAAGATGATGAAGATGTTGAAGAGGAGGCGGACGAGATGGTGCCTGACGGAGTAGAAGAGGTAGAACTTGCTAAAGTCAACCTTGAACATAAAGAATGGGAGCAGAAGTTGCTTTTTGATGACATCAGGAGATTCTCTCTTTCTGGTGATACATCTGGAGATGCACATCTTAGAAAGGAAGGTGAATTGTGGATGGTTACTGGTGGAAGATCCACTCTGGTGAGAGCTAAAATTTGTGAAACAATTTTCATTTCACTGCTTTTGGATGCCAGGTTTATAGATCACTTTGAATATGTTATAATGTTCTCTAGTTGTTGAAGTGCAGAGAGGTGTACAGCTGGCATGATTTTCATATTTAGATATATTCCAACATTTTGTGTGGCTTGTAGTGCCTGAGTTCCATCCCCTTTTAGCAGACTAGTACTATCCCCCAAGATGCTAAGAGTTTGCAGATGGAATTTATACCTTTTTCTTAAAAGTTATAGGCCATAAAATCACAATTCTAATAATCAATTTTTATTAGTATTAGGGACCCCAAATTAGGAAGATAAAGATTATTAAACAGGAAGAAAAAAATAGTTTATCTTAATAAGATTCTTAAATAATAATGATAACCTTATCCTGGATAGGAAGGTTTTAGATGTTAAACTACATGATAATTCTCTAATCTATCATTTCATCTAACCGTAGCATTAAGGAAATAAAGGGCAGTGAAGCATAAGGGGAAAGGTGGAGAAGATTATTGTTTTGGCTTTTCTTTTCCATCTGAATTGTTTATACTGTGTTAAGTTGCTTGTATTTGTTATATGAATACTGAATAATAATGCGTCAAGAGTCTCCTCTCCAGGTCCAAGGACTGAAAAGAGAGCTTGTGAATGCAAAAAAGTCTAGGAAGGCAGCATCTGCCTCATTAAGAATGGCTCTACAGAAAGCTGCCCATTTACGACTGATGGAGAAGGAGAAGAACAAAAGCCCATCCTATGCCATGCGCATATCTTTGCAAATTTACAAAGTTGTTTGGAGCATGCTTGTGGATGGTAAATCTTTTGCAGAGGCTGAGATAAATGACATGGTGAGTATCCAAAGATGATATAAAAATGTCTGTCTTCATAATTTCCTATTCTCTTCTAAATTTTAAGGAAATGTTGGCGAGGATTGTTGCTCTGAATATTCTCATGCAGATTGTGGTAGCTTGGAGTCTAATTTTGGATGTTAAGAAAAGGTTAGGTATTGTTTGGTAGACCGTAATGAAATGGAATATTGTGGAATAGTATGAAATGATTTTCTATTTCTATGATCAATTGAAGAGATAAAGAAAAAATTGTTACGATGTAATAACAATATTTATTCCTTTTAAAATTAATTGGGAAGGGTTGATGGTGGTAGCAAAACCAAAAATAGGAATAAAGCAATGAAACTGTGATCACATGAATTTTTGATGCAATGCATAAGTGCATAGTGTAATGTACTGAGCAAAATTTTAAGCTGTATACCGCATCAACAGTTACATCTTAGTTTTGGTGGAGTTCTACCAAACAGTCTTTATTCTTTCTAACGTAAATCCAAAAAATAATTGAAAAAAACAACAGCCTTATTCTTGGGATTACCAGTGTTTTATACGATTTAAAAACTCTAATGCGTCATATGTTTCAACTGCATTTTCTGTCATTTTGTTCTTCAAGTTTATGCATGTTAAGGTCTTATTTGTATGTATTTCTTTCATTCTCAGGTCTTTGATTTTGACCGTGATTACAAGGATGTCGGAGTTGCTCTCTTTACAACAAAATATTTTGTTGTGAGAAACTGTATACCTCATGCCAAGTCTGATATGGTTCTGTCAGCCTGGAATCCTCCACCAGATTGGGGAAAGTGAGTATGCACTTTCTTCTATCTGTTTGCTTCATTTGGTGGTTCACTTGGGCTACTGTCCCCATAGTTCTTAGCCATTCATTGTTATAAGTCAAATTCTTGAATTCTAGTTTATGACATTGACAGTCACATATCAGCATATTGTGCATGTTTATGGAGTCCTTACAATTTATTGTGATCTTCATGTCCCCGTGGAGGTGCTCTCCTGTCTAAAATTATGCAAAACTTCTTTGAGAAACTAATATTCTGACATTGTTCAATTAAGTTCGCATCCATGAGTGAATCTGCATTAGTTAAAGTAGAGGGTCATGAAATGACATGGAACTTCTTCTTATGAAAACAAAATTGAGAACTTCAGCATTTAAAGTACAATGAGCTGTACTATTTGAAGGACGGATTTGAGACGTTGTGGCACTAATATTTTTTGTCATATAATGTCTTGTCCAAAAGGAGCAGGGACTGCTGATCTGATACTTATGATGTGCTTCTTTCTAATGTTTCTCAATGCAAAATAACTGCCGTCAAGAATGTTTCAAAAATGTTTTCTATTTGATCTTTAAAAAGTTGCAATAAACTTTTGTGGCTACAGAAAAGTCATGCTTCGTGTAGATGCAAAGCAAGGAGTTCCAAAGGATGGAAATTCACGCATTGAACTTTTCCAGGTAATTTGGTCACTTTTTTTTTTTCCCTCTGTTGGCTTTTATTTTATTTTATTTTATTTGACTCCTTGACATGAGCATTGATCAAAACAAAATGTGGAGGATAAACCATGTTAATGGATCTGAGGGCAGAAAGGAACAGTAATAATGTCAGATATGACAGCAAATGGAAGAATCGAAAAGATTACTTGATTTTCAATATGGATGATTATAGTTCTCAAATCTCATTAGCATAATTACACATCTATAGCTATGTGTATATCATGCATGGTTTCTAGCATAATGCATTAGAATCTGTTTTACTCTGGCAGGATGATTAGATGTAAATGCAACCTATTATGAGGCTTCTGTTTGAAATCAAGCTGATATTTATTCCATGATTGCTTAATATAACCTCTTTCTTCTATATCAGGTAGAGATTTATCCCCTTAAGATTCATTTGACAGAGACAATGTACAGAATGATGTGGGAGTATCTCTTCCCCGAAGAAGAACAGGATTCACAAAGGCGGCAGGTTAGTTTCTGTATAAAATAAAATCTCAATTGGCGGAATATTAAAATGTAATAACAATAAGAAAATATTTGAAACAGAACTCTTTGATCTAGTTGCACAACTTTGGCCATACTACTATAGCAGCCCATGCAGATGCTTTTGGTCTATGCTATGTATAAGAAATTATTTTGAGACATAGTTGGCCAACTATGCCTACCATTACTCTATTTGAAATTATTATAATCGAATATGATTGTAGTGTAATACATAAAACTAAAACTAAATTAAATTGTAAGGAAGACACCTTCTCTTATCCTATTTGAATCAGTTAACAAAGTACTGAAAGCAAATAAGCCAAAAAACAAATGGTGCTTCAGTCAAGATGATTTGTTTGGTGTTTTACTTTGTGAGATCAGGAAGTTTGGAAGGTATCAACGACTGCTGGTGCAAGACGTGTAAAGAAGGGTCTATCAATCCATGAAGCTTCTTCATCATATGGCCATTCAACAAAAGAGTCTGATGTCACATCCAAACTCATTGCTGGTCCAGGCCCAGAGTTAAGAAGAACATCTTCTTTTGACAGAACATGGGAGGAGTCTCTTGCAGAATCTGTTGCAAATGAACTTGTCTTGCAGGCTCATTCGTCAAGCATTTCTTCTTCAAAAAGTGACCCATTTGGTTCAAATGAGCAATTTGATGAATCCTCTAAAAATAAATCAAAAGAGGCCAAGCCAGTGAAGTCTGGTCGGTCATCTCACGAAGACAAAAAGGTTGGGAAGACAATTGAAGAGAAGAGATCTCGTCCTCGAAAGGTTATGCAGTTCAACAATATAAAGATCAGTCAGGTGGGAATTGGTTTCTGTGAATTGATCATTTTGGACTGCCATCATTTTGGTTATGTAGTTAAGTTTTTTATATTTCTATGTGCAGGTAGAACTACAGATTACATATGAAAGCTCAAGATTTAATCTGCATGAGCTTAAGTTGCTGATGGACACATTTCACCGTGTTGAGTTCACTGGAACTTGGAGGAGGCTTTTCTCACGAGTAAAGAAGCATGTTGTCTGGGGAACCTTGAAATCTGTTACAGGAATGCAGGTAAGGGAACATTTTTGAGGTGCCATACAACCTATAATTTCTATTAATTTAAAAGATGTTTCTAAACTAAGATTATAGTCGAATTCAATTAATTGTGAGGCCACAACCTTGGTTGCACAAAATTTTCCTGTGCATTTGCTTTTTTGAGGGGGCATGAGACGAATATAAACCTTTTAAATCTGATTAATAATCAAAGATAATGGTGATTATTATCATGATCAAAACCGCATCCAATTTATATCCCTACGTGTATGTAAACCATAGAGGATTGTGTAGTTGCCTAAGAAGCTGCCATCTGTCAATATATCTGTTATTTCTTTCTTTTTTCTTTTTTATTTTTTTTTTCCATCCAGCTCTTTTTGACTTGGGTCTAAAATGCAATATCCTCCACCTCTAAAATCCAATATAATGGAGCTTTTACTGTTGACAACAACTCTAATATGCTCTATCGATTTTCAGGGTAAGAAATTCAAAGACAAAGCACATAGTCAACGGGAGTCTAATGGATCTGGTGTCCCTGATATTGACCTTAATTTTAGCGATAATGATGGAGGTCAGGCAGGGAAATCTGATCAGTACCCAAACTGGCTTAAGCGCCCGAGCGATGGAGCAGGTGATGGATTTGTAACTTCCATAAGGGGACTATTCAACACGCAACGTCGCAAGGCCAAGGCATTTGTACTGCGGACTATGAGGGGTGAAGCAGAGAATGATTTTCATGGTGAGTGGAGTGAAAGTGATGTAGAGTTCTCCCCTTTTGCTAGGCAGCTCACCATAACAAAGGCCAAAAGACTTATCAGGCGGCACACAAAGAAATTACGTTCAAGAGGGCAGAAAGGTTTGTCAGATTTTCCTACATGTATAATCTGTTACATCCTTCCGGAGTTTTGATCATTTCGATTCCATTATTCAACTCATGGTGTAGTTGAATTAGTCACATAGGCAATGCTCATGTCACTGCCCACATAATAGTCCATCGCTTCCATATTTGTGATAACTTGAAACTCAGTTTGTTCTGTATTCAGGTTCATCCTCACAAAGGGAATCGCTTCCATCATCACCAAGGGAAACCACCCAATTTGAACCATTTGGAAGTGATTCTTCCAGTGAATCTTCTCCATACGAGGACTTCCATGAGCAACTTGAATTCCAATCACTTAAAGGGGACTTTTGAAGGGTTTACATGAGCACGCTGACATGATCCATAATGCTTGCACAGTTGATCAAGGAATATGATGCAGTTTGCTTTTTAACCATAACCTGGAAACTGGGACGATTAATAATCTGCCATGTGAAGCAGGTTAAAATCCTGGCAGACATGCAACCATGCAGCATGGTTATGGGGTTGTAGGCTGAGAAAAAATGGATCAAGACACACGGATGCTTTCAAGAGTTAACCATGATGAATCTACCATGTCCACTGCATAAGCCCCCTGCTAAATAGCCCTTTGGAGGGCGATGTTACACTGTTGTGTATAGTTTTGTAGCCTATAATTTTAGCGGAGTAGATATATATGAATATCTATAATTATACAAGCTTCATCGCCCACAAATTTGTAGAAATGGAAAAGAACTGTACATATTCGAACATAATTGAAAATAAAGGAATACCAATTCATCTTTGGGTTCCTGATATATGATTTTTGCAATGTTTCAGGATGATTAGTGGCATTATTATTGTGATGTGACAAATGCCTACTTTAAACGAGATGGCTCCCTGGAATCTAGCTTCGTCGGTTTTATGTTTTCTGTAGTACAAAATTTTTCACATCCAATTGCTCACTGAATTATATATTTGCAATCTAAGGCAAAAAAAGTGATTCATAATACAAAATCAGTTGATAAAAGTTATTGTTATTCTAAGAAAATATGTAAGAAAAACTGCCACAGGATACAACCAGAAGCTTTAGTCACCAAACACGTGAAACGGAAATCAAGGGGGGAAACAACTCATCAAAAAAAAATCCTCACACGTCACTAATCTGTGCTCAGTAATTGCACTAATATTTCACATGATTACAATGAGCATTATCATTTTCGTTAAATCAAGACTTTGAATCAGAGATCAGAACACCAGAAGCACATTTATTAGTTGAATCATGTTAAAAATGACAGCATCAAAGCAAATTGCATAACAGGCTAACAGATTAATCACATATAGACTGGTCAAGTCACTCGGGCATATCTGCTAACAAATCATACACATACAAAACCCAGCCCTAATATCAACAAGGAGTATGGTCTGATATTTTGGTGTTAGCTAGATGCAGCATCATATCTTCTCCCGTCATCAGGCAAACCATACTTGGGGATCCAACATCATGCCTGTTTTTAGTTACAACTGAATTTGCTACTTACCCCTCCATAGGAAGTGTCAATAACTTTGCCCTCTATGCCGCACGAGGACAGGATGCAGCAGTAAAATGATACCGCCCATCTACTATCCAACTCCCCGATATTAGTGGAGAGAAGAAATTTATCTCTCTCTAATCAAAATTAGCAGGAATATCCAGTTCTGTATCAGAAGGATTAGCAAGCTCAACCAGTGGCTCCTGTAAACCCGTGAAACTTGCATATTAGATATTGCACAACACCCGGAGAACTGTAATTTTCTATAATGTCATAAGCTTTCTTACCTTTAGGAGTTGATTCATTAAGGCAAATAATGGAGAAGAGATTATTACCAACTCAGTAGAATATTGAACATTTTCAGGAATGAAGACAACCATGAAATAAAGGATGCAATTTTAATAATTTACTTATAGTATAATATGACCCAGCTGTTAGCTTTCCCTCACATTGCCATGCATGGAGCAAAAGCCCATTTGTGTTGCAAAGAAAAGAGAATACAAGAATTGTTTTATACTCCATTTCTTCCCAGGTTGAATGCATAACGGGTTTTTCAGACAAAGTCCAAGTGACATTAAGTACAAGGTAACAACAAGGAGCATACCAGCTGGGGTATACTTTAAACATAGCATTTAGTAATCATTTGGCTTCATTGGTACCAATTTGTTACTTCTTTGGTAGAAGAAAAGAGGTTGCCAAACAGAAACAATAGTGTCACAACGAAACAAGGACACAACCTTCGGCATCCTGTTTTCAGGTTCCAAATATTATTTATTTATCCATTTGAGCTTGCTGTGATCTTTGGGAAAATAAAGCATCACAGACACGACTAGACAGCAAAGTTAAGCAACCTAACCTTAAGAAGTGAAAATGCATTCAACTCTGATTTCATTTAAATTAATAAGGGCAAAGTCCTATGTTAATTACCATAGTATTATGGTAGAGTGATATATGGAACATGTCCTCCAAGGTTGTGTATATCAGGGTTTTAAAAAACGGCTGATACGCATCGTAACGGATTTTTAGGGGGGCGATCCGAGATTAGGGTGGATCGAGGTGGCTAGAGTGGGTTAGTCGATGAATCGCCCATGAAATGGCAGAATCGGTAGTATCATCCAATATTTTCCGTGTCAACGGTTATTTTCTGTGGGTGTTCCGGCATCAGCCAGCAGAAGAAGAAGCTGCTGGTGGATCCATACACATTTGGCCCATCATTTGTTTAATCTTCATATCAGGCCCATTATTTTTAATGTAATTAGGCCCATAACTTTATATATATTTTTTAATCTTTACTTATCTTGTATTTTATTTGTTAAAAAAATTTATCTTTTAGTAATTATTTTTAATTGACATAATTTTTTAGAAGTGTATACAATTGTAGTTATTTATTTGTACAATATTGTTGTTACATTATTGAAATAAATAAAAAAAAAAAATTTATTTAATATTATTATAATTATATAATAATTTTTTATTTGAGATATATAAAGAATAAATTGAATAAAAATTAAGTAATTCTTACATAAAAGTTCTTATATTATATTTATTATTATTATTATTATTAGGCCTAATTACTTAAAAAATCCTAAACTTTTCGAGTTTTAACAATTTTAGCATGTTCTTTCAACTTTTATTTAAGAAATCTTGAACTTTACATTTTTAATACGTTCTTTTAAAATTTATAAAAAAATCAGAAACTTTACAATTTTTAACAATTTTAACATATTCTTTTAATAGTTTATCAAAAAAATTGTTAAAACTCATAAAGTTCAAAATTTTTTAGGTAATTAGACCAATATTAAATTATATTTGTTCAATTAATTTTTTAACATCTTATAAAATGTTGTAGTGTTTAATATTGATATGGCACCATACTTCTTTTATTTAAAAAAAAAAACGAGAATTTAATGAATTAACAAAAATTTCCTTATTAAAATATACCAATTTTAATTTTAAATGATATATCTTATATTTTCTAATTTTTTTATCTTATAATACTTCAGGCGCTAATAAAACTATTTTAGTAAAATTAAACTGTCTCAATTCTTGGATTAACAACTCTCCCGTTATCATCCATTAAATAATATTTAAGTACTCGAAAATTCTATATTTTAATAAGAAAATTTTTCCACATTAAATTCTCATTTTTTAAAAAAAATTAAAAGAAGTATGGTATCATATCAATATTAAACACTGCAACATTTTATAGGATATTAAAAAAATTGATTGAACAAATATAATTTAATATTGGTCTAATTATCTAAAAAATTTTGAACTTTAAGAGTTTTAACATTTTTTTTGATAAATTGTTAAAAGAACATGTTAAAATTATTAAAAATTGTAAAGTTCTTGATTTTTTAATAAATTTAAAAAAAAACGTATTAAAATTGTTAAAAAAATATAAAGTTTAAGATTTTTTAAACAAAAGTTAAAAGAACATGCTAAAATTGTTAAAACTCGAAAAATTCAGAATTTTTTAAGTAATTGGGTCTTATTATTATTATTAATTTTAAGTGCAAATATAATTTTTTTCAGTAATTCTTAACTTATTATATTAGATATTAAAGTTTATTTTGCATTTTTTAATTAATATAGCTCATTTTGCTGATGATTTTTTTAAATTCACGGTAGCGCCCAACGATACGGTTCGATTCAGTCCGATACCGTTACCGATACCGTTACCGATACCGATACGGATCACGAAACCATTATTTAAAACCCTAGTGTATATGCATAAGATGGTATACCTGTTCATCATCATCTGCAGAAGAGTGGACAACTCCCATTGGTAAAGTGCTTGTATGATCTTCAGCAGCTCCTCGCAGAACCTATCACATGAAAAAGACAAGTTGCAACAATCTCAAAAGGTCAAGCAAGGTTTGCAAAAATAAATTAGTGTGTATGAACCACGTACTTCAATTGCACAACCTCAAAGGGCTTTAAATTCCTAGGAATAAAAATAAAATAAAATAAGATCTCTGTACATTTGCAGATCTTATCTCTGTACATTTGGAGATCTTGTCAAGAGCTTTACTGCAAGTGAATCAAAACCTGCCTGGAGTACTTGCAGCATCACACACCCAGAGCAGTAAAAACAGACTGCTGCAATCTATTCCTATGATTATCAAAGCCCAAAGAGGCAACCAATCCCACAAAATTTCATTCCAACAGCATCTGATATAAAGATTTTAAGCTTAGCTCAATAAGCTCAAAAGCACAAAAGTAAAATGCATTGCCTCTATATGTTATGCCTGGGATTAAATCATACTTCTTCTGGAAGGATTGTTGGATCCTTCAGTTACAGCCTTAAGAAGATCTAAGGAAACCCACAGATCAACTTTGAAGAATAAAACATACTTTTCCAGCTTAACAAAAAAGTTAACTGCAACAGCAAATAAGAAACTTGCAACTGGTAAGAAGAAATAGTACATGCTCATCCTGGTTGCCTGAGAATTCTCCTTCCACAACAGATGGCTTGACATCAATTGGTGTTTCCTGAAGATGCATTGTCAGGTTAAACCACCATACATCCGATAGCAGTGATGTCAATAACACCATCAGTTCATATATTCTATTTTTTTTTTATATAAGCTACATATATTATAGTTGGACAAAACTAAAGCAGAAAATGTCATGACCCATGAAGCAATGTAATTCAGCAATCAAAAGACAGTCATGAAGCATGGCAATGAATAAATCTAGGGCAACCAGTGAATCAAAGAATATGAAAATCAACCAAGACAATTCAGTAATTTAATATAAAAAAATTTACTAGATCAATACTAATGAAGATCAACCAAAACAAATTCAGCTTTGCCTGGCAGAACTCCAGAACTTGCTACATAATAAGACATTCTAAATGCAGCAGATCTATAAATTGTTGAACTTGCTTCAAAAAAACTCCAGAAAATTTGCATCATGAAAACAAAAAGGTCGTAGGTCTTTTCAAGGTACTTACGGGCTCAATTTGGTCCATCGGAGCATTCCTTCCACCTTTACTGAGATCCCTCAACGTTCCCTGCACATTCAACAAGTAAAAGGGCAAATCACTAAAGACAGAGAACCACAAGAATTAGTAAATTTAGAAGCAACAAACAATTAAGGGCCATCCCACGATACACTTCGTTATCAAAACAAGTTAGCAACAAAGTCTCATGAGAAATTATCGACACAGCCTTCTAAAGTCTCATGAGAGTTATTGACACAGCCCTCTAATTATCATAGCTCAGTATAAACTGTTACTGTAATCACCTTCCTAGGGGACCATTTAGAAACACCTACAATGATATGAACCACCTGATGATTAAAAGTTAATACAAGGCCAACATAATTTCACTTCATGTAGATGCAAGGCCAACTCCAATAGTTGTAATTTTGAATAGTAATAACAATAATCATAATAATAACAACCTTATTTGCCCACATTAAACCACATGCATTACATAAAGTCCTTGGTCCCGCTGGCCCACGACGCATTGCAGGAGTATTATTTTCACTGACACCACAATGTTGACATCTCCGGACACTGAAAAACATTGCATAAACAGGAAGTAGAGGTGTGGAGTTAAAGGTTTGTACCATAACTGAAACATCAATAACAAAAGCCATAAAAATAAAAGTTTCTAGAGGCTAAAGGTATTAAATCCAGATTAAGCTTGCAACTCACACAGTTTCAAGACGAGGAGTACCATCCTGTAGGCAACTCTGCACAGAGTCCCAACTTGAACCACCTGAATTTTCTTTTAAGGACGCAAACTGCCCATTCTTGCGGTGCATCCTAACAAGATAATAAAGAAAATTGTATAGTGATACATTTTTCCAAAGTGCTCCAAATTCCATAAAAATTTTACATTAATGAAAATTTTGTGCTCTTTTTTTCTGGAAGAGTACTGAAAACTCCCCACTTGCCTCATCCTAAAGCAAAAACCTTCGGTGAATCACGATTTTTCAATTCCTTTATGATTTTCTGAAATAAATGGCATTAAACATACAAGTAAAGATGCTGGAAAGAATAAGAAATATTCATTCATGAGGAATCATTCCCTCGTGCTCAACCACCAGAAAGCCATATCATTCATAGTATTTATACAATAAAAAATATTCCAAGGTCCACTCATCAACCCATTATAAGCTTTCCATACATGCTTCTTTTTTCCATGGAAAACCCCAGGTTGGACCAATTTAATAACAAATTAAATTCTGTAATTTTCCATATCTAACATGAGCCATAAAGGGACTACACATATTGGAAATGGTTAATGGCAGACAGATACTGTGAATATGTAAAAGGCAACTTCCTGAAAATAACCGCATCACCCTTGACAGACAATATCCAGAAAACCAACTGCCTTTTGAGTTGACTACATAAAAAAAACATAATTCAAAAAAATAGGACTCCCTAATTCTAAACTTTAAAGGCTCAATAAATCTTGTCAACATATGAAATAAATCGATCCTAACAAACTACCTTATTATTTAACAGAAACATCTACATGTAGGACACGGAAAAAAATTCACGGTTTACTTGCACCATACCTTTGTGCAACCTCTTTTCGCACAGTGTATCTTATTTTCTTGTCAAAACATCTCTCCTTCCGTTTCTCACGGAACCTAACAAGGGAGGCTATTCTTCGTGAAAGATTTGAGCGCTTTGGGGTATCACCTACACCCTAGAGAATATGGCAGAAAAGGCATGAACATACGGCAGAGAAGAGCTAATTAATTGTGCTAGATAATTGAAATCCTGCATTACCCTGTCATTTTGATCATAGGGAACTTCAATAGTAGGCACAGCAGTGGGTATGTCTCCTCCTCCCAGAAGCAAGAGCACTGCTTGCACCTGTTTTTCCGAGTCAAAACCAATATCTTCATTCGTTTTTAAAACAACAGAATACTCTAGACTAAGAAACTAAAGAGAAATTGTGACAGACTGGCAGAAAAATAAAATGGGTTCAAGAACTAATATTTGCAATACAGGAAAAAAAAAATGGGTCCAAGAACTAATAGTTGCAACTATGCATAGATTTACAATCAACTACAAAAAGAACGTTCTAAACATCCTCTGAAGCTACTACACATGTCCGATGCACAAACATTCCTTAAAGTTTAGAATCTAATGCATTTAGGTCATGAAACATCTTTTCCCATATTACTAAGTGACTCAAATTAGAGACAAACACATTTCATAATGCATATGCATATAAAGTAGAAACAGACAGAAAATTACTGAAAATAGAAGACAAAAAAAAAAAAAGAATACACCAAAAGTAAGGAACTTCAATACCCAAAACAATAGCAACAGCCAAAACTCACCTCAATTCTACATAATCCAAATAGAATCCTAACATAACAATAATGATAATTTCATAACAGGATATAATCCTTGGCTTAAAATTCAAAAGGAAAGGGAGAGAGAGAGACCTTCTCAGGGGTAACAGCGGGAAAAACATAAACTTCTCCTTCAAAAGAAAGAGTAAGTTCACTAGTTCTCGACGCCATAATCACTCGACCACCTCCTCCACCACCAAGCTCGGCGATGTTGACACCGGAATTCAAACGAGTAGGAGTATCATGGACACTGTCGTCGATGGAATCACCGTCTTCGTAATCGCCTCCATCGTCATCGTCCTCGATCTGTACGGGAGGTCGCACGTGTTCCTCGTAGGGACGAGCCTGCAGTGGCTGTGGATTCGCAGCCGCCATAAAAACAAAAACCTAAAACCTCCAGTCACCGAGCGTCCGTCCGTCGCAGAAAACCGAAACCCTAAGCTGGAAGGTTGTTGTGGATTGATGAAGATACCTGTTTCATTGAATATAGCTTTCAATTTTTTAAAAAAAAATTCAAAAATCGGTTAAAATAATTATGTTAGGGTTTTGAACTTTGAATAATTAAATATTTGAGAAGTGGAGAAGCTTCGATTCGAAAATGGAAGAAGAAGAAGAAGAGAGGAAGCAGGAAATGGTAACTTTTAACTTAAAATAGGCAAAGAATTTGCAGGAGTCATTGCACTCTTGTTTCCTTGACGACTCTCTTTTAGGAAATTAAAAACAATATATATATATATATATCCCTTTTTTCCCTTTGAATTTTCTCTTTTTTAAAATTTATTATGTAATTTTTATTAATCAATAAAATTTGAATTGATTCAATCAGTTATCAAGCAAAGTTTAAAAGAAAAATATTTTATCAAAATTAAGGATTTAAATTAAAAATAAATATATATTTAGGAAAGAACAAATAAATATAGACTCACACTCACTAAAGTTGAAGCACTTTTACTTATAGTAGGTTCAATTGTGCCGTGGATGGGAGCGGGACCCATGGGAGTGATGGTTCACATGGAATTTGTGCGGAGTATAGTATAGGATAATATTGGGTGGATCCCATGTTCAAAAAAAAAATAATATTGGGTGCATTAACTTTTTTTTTTTCCTATTGATTTATTTAATGATTAATGATAAGAAGAGGAGGAGGAGGTATGTGGTTCCCACAAGAAAGTAAGGTTTTTGGATGATGATCCAACGGCTGGTGTTGATGATGGGAAGTATGTGGTGGTGTTTATCAATTTGTTCATTTTAGTGCTTCAAAAATTATAATTTGGAGGGCAGTAATTATCCCATGGAAATTACAGTAATGGATGCATATTATATAAAATATATAAAGGGTATGGTTGCTGCCTTTTTAATGGTTTATGCATTAGGTAGGCCAAAAGAAGAAAAGAAAAACAAGGGAATAATGGTGGATAAGATTCTGGGCCACCACAATTTGTTTGGTTATTGGTAAATGCATAGACTATAGGGTGGAAAAGAATAGTGTGATGTTAGTTAATTCAAGCAGGTCAGGTTCTACATTTTATCAATAAGAAATTAAATAAACATTGTAAGCCAAGCCAATTGAGAGAGCTAAATGAACTGAATGAAAACTCACCATATATTAGTGGGATGAAACAGTGAACTTGGTTACCAATCATCACTTCTTTATTACTTGTTAGTGGAAGCAAAGTAATTCAATCACAGAAAGCAACATTCTCCTAAGTGCTGCTGCTGCTCGAAATATAAAATTAGATCCTTACCTAAAAGTGATATTATGCTCTTTAATGTCCGGATCAGGAGTTTGCCTTTCTCCGAAGCTGATATTGAACTTAACCAATACAAGCTCATACTAACACTGCACCCACGCAGACCAGCACCACCGCAAGGCGATGTTCTCTTTGCATGCAGCGCACCAGATCCCTATTTTCTCTCATCTGAACTTTTGTGTAGTTTAGAGGAAGGGATTATATGTTAGTATATATTTAGCATATTAAAGCATTTGGCATATAAAATTACCAATGATAAATGAGAGTGAAGCTTTATGTGATACATCCGGAATAAAATCCTCAATGAGGTAATCTCGTTCAAAGTACCAAGAAAGGAAGAGATAACCTCATGTATTGATGATGACACTATAATATCTGTACATTACAGAGAACAAGCTGAAAGAAATTTACTAGAAAAAAATCTTCAACTTGAAGTGGTGCCTACTGGTCTGGCTGTTCTTGCAAGGCAACTTGGAAACTAAACGCTCTGCTTTAAAGCTGAATCATCACCACTATTAATAAGTAACAAGATTGTTATGTGTATGGATGGCATTGCCAGAGTCTGAGTCATTTGCTTCAGCTTCACCCTAATCCAAAGACCCAACAGAAAGAGCACAGTTCATAAAATGCAAACAGTATGCATACAACAAAGCAGAACCAAGAAATCATATAAAAAACAATTGAAAAATGTACCTGCTCCATTGGAGTCAAAGAATGATCCTGAGATTTTTTCGACAGATCTCTCAAAGTTCCCTGCAAAGTTTTTATTTTTTTCAAAACAAAATGCAATGTTGATTCAAATGTCATCAAAAGTAAAATCCCAAGAAACCTTCCCACCATACATGTATATAAAAAATAAAATTAGATAAATACAAATATAAGATTCTATACGCATAGAGAATAGATCCCATTTGCGGAAATCTTGCTTAAAAACTCTTTTTAAATGCCTATACAGCCTAGAGTTCCTGACTCTCCATCTTGCTACTAATGCCATGTCAAAACTGACTTCATTCATTTCCATAAATTGCATATGTACATTCTTCCCCACAAATGCATATTCTAAAGCATGGCAATGAATGCCACATCCACCTACAAATTTGATCATTCTTTATAGGGCACGTCCTACATTTCCAGGCATCTCTTCTTGCATCCTCATCTCAGTCAGCTCATGTTGTGAGTACATTGTCTCTCTGTCCATTGTCCAAAATCCACTGGCACGGAGCACAGCTGGTCAAACTGTGGTTTCCTAGACCAACGCATTTGAGAAATTCTCCATGAATCCATTTTCATAACAAAACTTAGGCACTGAGTGATGCTGCAAGGCACTTCTCCATTTAGTTTAAAAAACTATGCTCGTTTCATTTTCTCTCAACTTGGTAGAATTGGATGTATGCATCCCTTTTACTCAAACAATTATTGCATGCAATTCAATTCTCCATATAGCAAGCTTCAAAACAATGGAGGTATTCAAACTTCTTAGAAGAATCAGAAGCAGAGCTTAGTAATGAAACAAGAAATCAATTAAATATACCACACCTCCTTCAAAGAAGCAGTGCATAAAGAATTATGCACATCTTGAAATGTTTATATCCCCAAAAGAAAACAGATGAATATCAGCCATTCCTACAACACCAACCTAAATCTTTGTCCCTAGTTTTCAATCATGTAATAAGATTTTCCCAAAATAAATATGAGTTATATATTCACCACAAAGATAAAGTTATAAATGATATGTAACCTGCCAGTTGGAGAGCTAAAGCATTCCAGCTACTAATGAGTAAAAGGACCAGGCAGTCCTGGCTGACTTGACAAATATGTAGCTTATGGTGCTTTAATATAAACCAAAAAGATTCTTGTTACCAGACTGTCGTGATTGATCTCAGCTTGTTAGCTCACTAAATAATCACCAAGCTTATCTCAAGGTAACATTTGGAACTTAGAAGCCTATCACTCATTAATATGACAGCTTTGAGAAATAATAGTATTTCTTTGCATGCATGCACCAAATACGGGTTTGAAAACCTATCTTTAAAGGACCTAAGAGGGGAAAGGAAAAGGAGAGTAGAGGATAATATCCACAACATCAATCCTTTACCAATTTTGTTTCAATAATGAGCGCACAATTATTTTTAACAAGCTGCAAGTCCCGTACTTTTAGATTTAACATACCTCTCAACTCTCCACTCTCCAGTTACTGAATCAATGTCTTCCTTTTTCAAATTTATTTCCACTTCGTTAGCGTAGTAACATATCCAATGTTGCCTTTTTTTTTTTAACAAATTTCACGTCCTCATCTGACAAGCCTTAACAATGTTGATGACAAAGTGTAAGGCTCAAGAATATATGCATGATTTATTTTAATAACCATATATCAATGGCAGCGCACAACCACATGTCTATGGTTCTAATCATGATCAATGATAGTCAGGGATGTTGAAAAGGCTGATGTTCATTATGAAACAAATGCATCAACATATAATCTAAAAGCAGCAGCAGTCGTGTAGACCATTATTGTACGGGGCATAAATACCAATGTGTACAAACTTATCAATTTTTATTCTTAAACAGCAAATGAGAATGTAAACAAGTGCCAGTTCTCCAACTTAGAAAAACATGAAATTTAGACATTAAAAGAAAAGCATAAAGTCAAAAATGCACATGACTATCAACTTTTATTCTCAAACAGTAAATTAGAATGTAAACATGTGCCAATCCAACTTAGAGAAACATAAAAATTAGACATACAAAAAGAAAAACACAATGTAGAAAAGATCTGTGACTTAAGTATTTATTGATACTAACCCTGTTTGCCCAAAAAAGCCCACAAGCATTGCAAAGTGATCTAGGACCTGATGGACCTCGCCGCATCATTGGGGTTGATTTTGAACTAGTGCCACAATGTGTACACCTGGAGGGTACAGCCACAGGGGAAACACTCAAATCTTTTCAAAATTTTCTTTGAGA
The DNA here is from genome assembly GCA_949673435.1 of Macaranga tanarius. Lineage (NCBI taxonomy): Eukaryota > Viridiplantae > Streptophyta > Magnoliopsida > Malpighiales > Euphorbiaceae > Macaranga > Macaranga tanarius. The sequence goes on along the minus strand of CATIWO010118269.1, from coordinate 2,282 downwards.
ACAAAAATTATTGCTACTTATAGCAAGATATAAACATTAAGGCAATTTATGAATTTAAGCTTCAACCAAAGAAGGAAAAATGAAGTGTTAAAAATCTAGTGACATGAAAAAATTCACATCTACTAGAATTTTCTCTTTTTCTTTCCCTCTCTTGCTTTCACAATCCACCAGTTTTAGACAATATCTTGCCTTTTGGCTAAAAAGAATTTAAATTATTATGCATAAGCATAACTTACGAAGTTTCTTGCTGGCTATCATCTTGACCTGAATCCTGACCATTACCCCAGCCATATGTTCCATCTGACTTCTTGGAAGAGGTAAACTGACCCTTATTACGCTGCATCCTGATGTACTTGTACAAATACAAATTAGAAATCATGATAAAAAGAGAAGGTAAGGCAAGATCAATTATTAATTCAAATTCAACAACAGGCACAGGCACTCTAAAAAGCATCAAGTGTTCTAACTCAATTTATGAAGCTCTGTATAGTACTCTTAACCACAATACAATCCAATGAATCTATCATAGCTTCAACTATTGAGAAAGGTTTGACAATATATGTTGCATTAGTCTCCCCAAAGTTTATGTTATGAAACCGTTTAATGGTTTTGTCCTAACATTTTAATCATTAGCAATGCTAATTATCTTACAAGTCCTAATCAGTTGCTTGAACATTTCTCTACTAAAATATGGCAAAAATGTCAAAATCTAACAGGCATATTAATAACTCAAGCAGCACTATAACTTCTAGCAAAATACAAAAATATAACCACACCTGAGAGCAACCTCTTGACGAACACTATATCTAACTTTCTTATCGAAATTCCGTTCTTTCCTCTTCTGCCGAAACCTATTTAATGAAGCAGCTCTTTGAGGTTGAGTACAACGTGGATAGTCTACAACAGCACCCTAGAAAGCAAGAAGTCATTAGATAAACAAGGAACAACAATAAGTCTAGAAAAAAACTTCAAATACCGTCTCGTGCTTAGGAACATACCCTTTGATTTTGAGATGCAACTTCCAGTCCGTGCGGACCAGAAGTTAGTTCACATCCTCCCAATAGTAACAACACTGCTTGAACCTACAACAAAAAATATCAAACATAATCAAACACAAAACTGCATACAAACCAAAGTCAATCCAAAATTACAAATGAGCTAAATGCTAATAAAAAAAAATGTACATATTTGAGCATAAAGCATGCAATTTTTTTATCAGCTAATTATTTTCAAGTAATACCATAACAGATAACACTAACAAAAACCCTAAAATTCACAAATTAACAACCTTGTCAGGTGTAACAGCATCAAAAACATAAACTTGACCGCGAAAAGTTAATGTGAGCTGACTTGAAACATCGTCGGTACGCTGTATAGCGAGTTCGGAGGCGGGAACAGTATTAGGAACATAAACAGAATCGTGTGAAATATCTTCTTCTAATACGACGCCAGTAGCATTATCGTCCTCGTAACGTATATGATGGTGGTGGTGGTCAATGGAATCGCCGGCAGTACCGTCCTCGTCATCTCCGGTAGGAGTAGGGATCTGATGATGAACATTCATAGACTGCGAATACATTGGCTAATCAGGTGTGTAATAAAGGGATTTTGAAGCATTACAGAGAGGGGAAAAAAGGCAAATTAGGGCAATTTTTAGAAAAACCCTAACCCTAATTAAGTGAGTTAAAAGGCCTAAAAAAAACCAAAAAAAATATGAGAGGGAAGCGAGGGAGTGAAATTTGCGAAAAGGGGAAGCGATGTGATGTGTGTGCCGCTGTGCTTTGGGCGTGAGGTGCCGTACAATTTGGCGTGTTGGCTTTGTGTGACGAACGACTCGAGGTGGTGCGTTTTGGGCCTTTTGGGACAAGAATTGAACTGGGCCCTGACACCATGAAATTGGTGGATGATGGTTCAATATCTCTTGGTTCATTATGTATGTGTAATATGACATTACAAAATTTTAGAATGAAGCAATTAGGAGTGGGCATCGGACGGGTCGGATCGGGTGTGGGAGTGGTAGAACTGATTGGTTATGTGCAAGTGTTAATTGGGACTGAACTGAACCGAAGAAAAATGACATAATATCGGTTCGACAAGTCGAAGAAAATCGAAAATGTCGGAAATGTCTGTTTGTATAATTGGATTGGGCCAACTTGGGCTAGGCCTAAATAGTTAGGGTCCAAATTAATAAAAATTAGTATTATATAGTATATTAAGTATGTTAATGGTAGTATCTATAAATATCAATTACACTTGAACTATTTAAGTTACAAAACATAGAA